>WNYA01000597.1:5245-87930 GCA_019512145.1 Engystomops pustulosus
GAGGATAATACATAACACTGGCTGCAGAGAGCCGGCACAGCAGTGTGAGGTCTGATTACACATCTCTCCGGGACAATAACATAACCATAGCTTGCAGAGAGCAGAGCCTCGCAGTGTAGGCTGATTCCACACTCTCGAACCCCCCCAGGCCCACAATCAAACACTAACTGGCTGCAGAGGAGAGCACAGGCACAGAAGGGTGAGGTTGATACACATCTCTCCAGGGTCAATAGCTAACACTGAGCTGCAGAGAGAAAGAAGCACAGCATGTGAGGTCGTATCTGAACCTCTCTCCGGGACATACCATAACACTGGCGCAGAGAGGCACCCAGAGCAAGCAGCTGTGAGGTCTGATAAAGCTCTCCCAGAGGACAATACATAACCCACTTACTTGAGAGCCTCGAGAGCACAGAAGCCCCTGTGAACCGTTTTGATTACACCACGCCTCTCCAGGGCAGCACTAGAAACAATGGCGGCAGGAGGCAACAGAGCAACGCCAGTTTGTGAGCCCGCCGCCTGATACCCCCACCATCCAGGTTCAAATAACATCTGCTGCAGAGGGAGCAAGAGCACGAGCAGTGTAGGTCTGATTACACATCTCTCCAGGGACAATTACATAACACTGGCTGCAGAGAGAACAGAGCACAGCAGTGAGGTTCGAGTACATTCAGGGCCCAATACATAACACTGTACTGCAGGAGCAACAGAGCACAGCAGCTGTGAGGTCTGATTAACATCTTTCCCAGGTGGGAAACAAACATAAAACCACTGGCTGCAGAGAGCACAGAGCACAGCAGTGTGAGGACAATACATAACACTGGCTGCAGAGAGCACAGAGCACAGCAGTGTGAGGTCTGATTACACATCACTCCAGGGACAATACATAACACTGGCTGCAGAGACCACAGAGCACAGCAGTGTGAGGTCTGATAACACTGGCTGCAGTCTGTAGGGTCACAGCTGCTGACAGGTTCCCTGTGGAGAGAATACAGAGGTGATGGTGGGGCTCGGATACACCACATTACAGGGATGTCACAGCTCGGGGATCGCTGAGGCTGCAGAAACCTTTTCTCCGACTCCATTGTCCTGGGAGAAGCTGAGAGAACGGAGCGGGAGCCGGGAACACAGGAAGAGTCACAGCGCCGCCTGCTGGAGAGGATGAAGAACTGCAGGCCTGGTCTATAATGACAACCATTGTGAATAGCAGCCTGTCAATAATGTCACATTAAAGGGATTTCTGAGGCTACAGAACTGATGGCCCTTCAGGGGGGTCCGGGAGACCTGAGCAGCGTCTATAGTAACAAATCTGCAGCCAAACACCGGATATAGCTATATAATATAACAAATACAATATTTACAGGAAATGCAGTTATATCTCCGGTCACATGACCTCTGCAGGGGTCACGACATCAGATACAGGGGCTACTAAGGGGTCACACACTACTTGCTGGCCACAGCAGAGAGCTGGTCCCTTATCCGGCCCAGTCCTTCCAGCATCGTGTCCAGCGTTTCCTTACTCAGCTCCATAGTCAGGGAGGAGATCGCCGGCTCCGACCCACACAGGTCCGAATCCTCCTGGATCTGGAAAATAAGTCACATAGGATACACTGGAGACTCTGCACACAGCACACAGATAGTATAGACAGGCAGTGTGATGTCACATCTCATAGGATACACTGGAGACCCTGCACACAGCACACAGATAGTATAGACAGGCAGTGTGATGTTACATCTCATAGGATACACTGGAGGCTCTGCACACAGCACACACAGATAGTATAGACAGGCAGTGTGATGTCACATCTCATAGGATACACTGGAGACACTGCACACAGCACACAGATAGTATAGACAGGCAGTGTGATGTTACATCTCATAGGATACACTGGAGACCCTGCACACAGCACACAGATAGTATAGACAGACAGTGTGATGTTACATCTCATAGGATACACTGGAGACACTGCACACAGCACACAGATAGTATATACAGGCAGTGTGATGTTACATCTCATAGGATACACCTGGAGACCTGCACACAGCACACAGATAGTATAGACAGGCAGTGTGATTCACATCTCATAGGATACAGGAGACTCTGCACACAGCACACAGATAGTATAGACAGGCAGTGTGATGTTACATCTCATAGGATACACTGGAGACTCTGCACACAGCACACAGATAGTATAGACAGGCAGTGTGGAGTTACATCTCTGGATACACTGGAGACTGCACACAGCACACAGATAGTATAGACAGGCAGTGTGATGTCACATCTCATAGGATACACTGGAGACTCTGCACACAGCACACAGATAGTATAGACAGGCAGTGTGATGTTACATCTCATAGGATACACTGGAGGCTTGCACACAGCACACAGATAGTATAGGCAGGCAGTGTGATGTTACATCTCATAGGATACACTGGAGACCTGAACACGCACACACAGATAGTATAGACAGGCAGTGTGATGTCACATCTATAGGATACACTGGAGACCTGCACACAGCACACAGATAGTATAGACAGGCAGTGTGATGTTCAATCTCATAGGATACACTGGAGACTCTGCACACAGCACACAGATAGTATAGACAGGCAGTGTGATGTCACATCTCATAGGTACACTGGAGACTCGCACACAGCACACAAGATGATAGACAGGCAGTGTGATGTCACTCTCATAGATACACTGGAGACCTGACACAGCACACACAGTAGTATATAAGGCAGTGTGATGTCACATCTCATAGGATACACTGGAGACCCTGCACACAGCACACAGATAGTATAGACAGGCAGTGTGATGTTACATCTCATAGGATAAACTGGAGACTCTGCACACAGCACATACAGATAGTATAGACAGGCAGTGTGATGTTACATCTCATAGGATACACTGGAGACTCTGCACACAGCACACAGATAGTATAGACAGGCAGTGTGATGTTACATCTCATAGGATACACTGGAGACTCTGCACACAGCACACACAGATAGTATAGACAGGCAGTGTGATGTTACATCTCATAGGATACACTGGAGACTCTGCACACAGTACACTCAGATAGTATAGACAGGCAGTGTGATGTTACATCTCATAGGATACAATGGAGACTCTGCACACAGCACACACAGATAGTATAGACAGGCAGTGGGATGTTATATCTCATAGGATACACTGGATACACTGCACACAGCACACACAGATAGTATAGACAGGCAGTGTGATGTTACATCTCATAGGATACACTGGAGACTCTGCACACAGCACACACCTCCACCAGAATAGTATAGACGGCATGTATGTCCATCTCATCGGATACACTGGCTCATAGGATACACTGGAGACTTGCACACAGCAAACGATAGTATAGACAGGCAGTGTGATGTTCACATCTCATAGGATACACTGGAGACTCTGCACACAGCAACACAGATAGTATAGACAGGCAGTGTGATGTTACATCTCATAGGATACACTGGAGGCTCTGCACACCAGCACACACGATAGTATAGACAGCGTGTGATGTTACATCTCATAGGATACACTGGAGACCTGCACACAGCACACCAGATAGTATAGACAGGCAGTGTGATGTCCATCTCATAGGATACACTGGAGACTCTGCAACCAGCACACAGATAGTATAGACAGGCAGTGTGAGGTCACATCTCATAGATACACTGGGACTCTGCACACAGCACACAGATAGTATAGACAGGCAGGTTGATGTCACATCTCATAGGATACACTGGAGAATCTGCACACAGCACAACAGATAGTATAGACAGGCAGGGTGAGTTACATCTCATAGGATACACTGGAGACTCTGCACACACACAGAGTATAGACAGGCAGTGTGATGTACATCTCATAGGATACTGGAGACTCTGCACACAGCACACCAGTAGTGATAGACAGGCAGTGTGATGTACATATCATAGGATACACTGGAGCCCGCACACGCACACAGATAGTATAGACAGGCAGTGTGATGTCTAAATCTCATAGGATACACTGGAGGCTGCACACAGCACACAGATAGTATTACAGGCAGTGTGATGTTACATCTCATAGGATACACTGGAGACCCTGCACACAGCACCACAGATAGTATAGACAGGCAGTGTGATGTCACATCTCATAGGATACACTGGAGACCCTGCAACAAGCACACAGATAGTATAGACAGGCAGTGTGATGTTCACATCTCATAGGATACACTGGAGACTCTGCACACACACGCACACAGATAGTATAGACAGGCAGTGTGATGTCACACTCATAGGATACACTGGGGACTCCACAGCACACAAAGATGTATAGACAGGCAGTGTGATGTCACATCTCATAGGATACACTGGAGACCTGCACACGCACACACAGATAGTATATAGACAGGCAGTGTGATGTACATCTCATAGGATACACTGGAGACCCGCACACAGCACACACGATAGTATAGACAGGCAGTGTGATGTCACATCTCATGGATACACTGGAGACTCTGCACACAGCACACAGATAGTATAGACAGGCAGTGTGATGTCACATCTCATAGGATACACCTGGAGACTGCACACAGCACACCGATAGTATAGACAGGCAGTGTGATTGCACATCTCATAGGATACAAGGAGACTCTGCACACAGCACACAGATAGGATAGACAGGCAGTGTGATGTTACATCTCATAGGATACACTGGGAGACCTGCACAACAGCACACAGATAGTATAGACAGGCAGTGTGATGTTACATCTCATGGATACACTGGAGACTTGCACACAGCACCCAGATAGTATAGACAGGCAGTGTGATGTCACATCTCATAGGATACACTGGAGACCTGCACACAGCACACAGATAGTATAGACAGGCGTGTGATGTTACATCTCATAGGTACACTGGAGGCTTGCACACAGCACACAGATAGTATAGACAGGCAGTGTGATGTTACATCTCATAGGATACACTGGAGACCTGCACAGCACACACAGATAGTATAGACAGGCAGTGTGAGTCACATCTATAGGATACACTGGAGACCTGCACACACACACAGATAGTTAGACAGGCAGGTGATGTTCAATCTCATAGGATACACTGGAGACTCTGCACACAGCACACAGATAGTATAGACAGGCAGTGTGATGTCACATCTCATAGGTACACTGGAGACTCTGCACACAGCACACAAGATAGTATAGACAGGCAGTGTGATGTCACTCTCATAGGAACACTGGAGACTCTGAACACAGCACACACAGTAGTATAGACAGGCAGTGTGATGTCACATCTCATAGGATACACTGGAGACCCCTGCACACAGCACACACAATAGTATAGACAGGCAGTGTGATGTTCACATCTCATGGATACACTGGAGACTCTGCACACAGCACCCAGATAGTATAGACAGGCAGTGTGATCAATCTCATAGGATACACTGGAGACCTGCACACAGCCCACAGATAGTATAGACAGGCAGTGTGATTACATCTCATAGGATACACTGGAGACCCTGCACACAGACACACAGATAGTATAGACAGGCAAGTGTATGTTAAGATGTCACATCTCATAGGATACACTGGAGACCCTGCACACAGCACACAGATAGTATAGGCAGGCAGTGTGATGTTACATCTCATAGGATACACTGGAGACCCTGCACACAGCACACACAGATAGTATAGACAGGCAGTGTGATGTTACATCTCATAGGATACACTGGAGACTCTGCACACAGCACACACAGATAGTATAGACAGGCAGTGTGATGTCACATCTCATAGGATACACTGGAGACCCTGCACACAACACACAGATAGTATAGACAGGCAGTGTGATGTTACATCTCATAGGAGACCAACCTGCCACAGCACACAGAGAACAGTAATAGACGGCATGTGATGCACAATCTCATAAGGAGTAAACACTGGAACTAGCACACACACATAGTATAGACAGGCAGGTGGATGCATTACAATCATCTATAGGTACACCTGGAGCCTCTGCACACAGCACACCACAGATAGTATAAGACAGGCAGTGTGATGTACACATCTCATAGGATACACTGGAGACTCTCGCACACCAGCACTAGCCGATCATGTATAGACACGGCAGTGTGATGTAATCACACATAGGATAACTGGAGACTGGCACACACAAGATGATATAGACAGCAGTGTGATGTAACATCTACATGGATACACTGGAGAACCTCACACACAGCAACACTAGTATAGACAGGCCAGTGTGATGTCATCATCCATAGATATACTGGAGACTCCTGCCACACAACCGATAGAGTATAGACAGCAGTGTGATGATTCACATTCATAGGATACACTGGAGACTCTGCACACAGCCACACGTAGTAAAGACAGGCAGTGTGATGTCACATCTTCATAGAAGAACACTGGAGACTCTGCACAAGCACACAGATATATAGACAGCAGTGTGATGTTACAATCTCATAGGATACACTGGAGACTCTGCAAACAGCACACAGATAGTATAAGACAGCAGTGTGATGTTACATCTCATAGGATACACTGGAGGACTCTGCACACAGCACACAAATAGTATAGACAGGCATTGTGATGTTACACTTCATAGTGATACACTAGACCCTGCACAACAGCCACAGATAGTATATAGACAGCAGTGTGATGTACAATCTCATAGGATACACTGAGACCCTGCACACAGCACAACAGAAGTATAGACAGCAGTGGATGAGTCACACCTCATAGGATACACTGGAGACTCTGCACACAGCACACAGATAATATATAGAACACGGCAGTGTGATGTCACATCCATAGAATACACTGGAGACTCTGCACACAGCCACACAGATAGTATAGACCAGACAGGTGTATTTGTCATCTCATAGGATACACTGGAGACTCTGCACACAGCACACAGATAGTATAGACAGGCAGTGTGATGTACACATCTCATAGGTACACTGGAGACCCTGCACACAGCACACAGATGTATAGACAGCAGTGTGATGTTCACATCTCATAGGTACACTGGAGACCCTGCACACAGCACACAGATAGTATAGACAGGCCAGTGTGATGTACACATCTCATAGGATACACTGGAGACCTCGCACACAGCACACAGATAGTATAGACAGGCAGTGTGATTACCTCTCAAATAAGATACACTGGAGCTCTGCACACACCAGATATAGTAACTAGAGGCAGTGTGATGTCACTCATAGGATACACTGGAACTCTGCACACAGCACACAGATAGTAATAACAGGAAGTGTGATGTTACAATCTCATAGGATACACTGGGACCCTGACACACAAGCACCACAGATAGTAGGACAGGCAGTGTGGTGTACATCTCATGGATACCCTGGAGCCTGCACACAGCACACGACATAGTATAGACAGGCAGTGTGATGTCACATCTCATAGGATACACTGGAGACTCTGCACACAGCACACAGATGTATAGACAGGCAGTGTGATGTTCACAATCTCATAGGATACACTGGAGACCCTGCACACAGCACACAGATAGTAAGACCAGGCAGTGTGATGTCACATCTCATAGGATACACTGGAGACCCTGCACACCAGCACACAGATATATAGACAGGCAGTGTGGATGTACATCTCATAGGATATACATGGAGACTCTGCACACAGCACACAGATAGTATTAGACAGGCAGTGTATGTTACACATCTCATAGGATACACTGGAGACTCTGCACACAGCACACAGATAGTATAGACAGGCAGTGTGAGTTACAATCTCATAGGATACACTGGAGACCCTGCACCAGCACACACAGATAGTATAGACACAGGCAGTGTGATGTCACATCTCATAGGATACCCTGGAGACCCTGCACAACAGCCACACAGATAGTATAAGACAGGCAGTGTGTGATGTACATCTCATAGGATACCACTGGAGACCCTGCACACAGCACACACAGATAGTATAGACAGGCAGTGTGATGTCACATCTCATAGGATACACTGGAGACTCTGCACACAGCACCAGATAGTATAGACAGGCAGTGTGATGTTCACAACTCATAGGATACACTGGAGACTTGCACAAGCACACAATAGATTATAGACGCAGTGTGATGTTACATCATCTATAGATACACTGAGAGACTCTGCACACACGCACACAAGATAGTATAACAGAGTGTGATGTACACATCTCATAGGATAACACTGGAGACCTGCACACAGCACACAGATCAGTATAGACAGGCAGTGTGATGTCACATCTCATAGATGACACTGGAGACTCTGCACACAGCACACACAGATAGTATAGACAGGCATGTTGATGTTACATCTCATAGGATACACTGGAGACTCTGCACACAGCACACACAGATAGATTAGACAGGCAGTGTGATGTCACTCTCATAGGATACACTGGAGACCCTGCCACAGCACACAGAATAGTATAGACAGGCATGGATGTACATCTCATAGGATACACTGGAGACCTGCCACAGCACACAGATAGTATAGACAGGCAGTGTGTGTACATTCTCATAGGATACACGGGAGACTCCGGCACACAGCACACAGATAGTTATAGACAGGCAGTGTGATGTACATCTCATAGGATACACTGGAGACCCTGCACACAGCACACAGATGTAATAGAACAGGCAGTGTGATGTTACATCTCATAGGATACACTGGAGCTCTGCCAACCAAAGCACACCAGATAGTTATAGACAGCACTGTGATTTTACATCTCATAGGATAAACACTGGAGACTCTGCACACACGCACACAGATAGTATAGACAGGCAGTGTTGATGTCACATCTCCATAGGATTCACTGGAGACTCTGCACACAGCACACAGATAGTATAGACAGGCAGTGTGATTCACATCCATAGGATACACTGGAGACTCTGCACACAGCACACACAGATAGTATAGACAGGCATGTGATGTACATCTCATAGATACACTGGGAACCCTACACACAGCACACAGATAGTATAGACAGGCAGTGTGATGTCACATCTCATAGGTACACTGGAGACTCCTGCACCAAGCACACAGATAGTATAGACAGCAGTGTGATGTTACATCTCATAGGATACCTGGAGACTCTGCACACAGCACACAGATAGTATAGACAGCAGTGTGATGTACATCTCATAGGATACACTGGAACCTGCACACAGCACACAGATAGTATAGACAGGCAGTGTGATGTCACATCTCATAGGATACACTGGAGACTCTGCACACAGCACACAGATAGTATAGACAGGCAGTGTGAGTCACTCTCATAGGATACACTGGAGACCCTTGCACACAGCACACAGATAGTATAGACAGGCAGTGTGATTACAACATCTCATAGGATACACTGGAGACCCTGCACACAGCACACAGATAGTATAGACAGGCAGTGTGATGTACATCTCTAGGATACACTGGAGACCCTGCACACAGCACACAGATATAAGACAGGCAGTGTGATTCACTATCTCTAGATACACTGAGAGACACTGCACACAGCACAACAATAGATATAGACAGCAGTGTGATGTATACATCTCATAGGATACACTGGAGACCTGCACACACCGCACACAGATAGTATAGACAGGCAGTGTGATGTACACTCTCATAGGATACCTGAGACCCTGCACACAGCACACAGATAGTATAGACAGCAGTGTGATGTCACATTCTCATAGGATACACACTGGAGACCCTGCACACAGCACACGCAGATAGTATAGACAGGCAGTGTGATGTACATCTCATAGGATACACTGGAGACTCTGCACACGCACACAGATAGTATAGACAGGCAGTGTGATGTCACATCTCATAGGATACACTGGAGACTCATGCACAACAGCACACAGATGTAGTATAGAACAGGCAGTGTGATGTCACATCTCATAGGATACACTGGAGCTCTGCACCAGCACACAGATAGTATAGACAGGCAGTGTGATGTACATCTCATAGGATACACACTCTGAGCCCTGCACAGCAACACAGATAGATAACGGAGTGTGATGTCACATCTCATAGGATAACATGGAGACTCTGCACACAGCACACAGATATATAGAGACAGGCAGTGTGATGTCACATCTCATAGGTACACTGGAGACCTGCACACAGCACCAGATAGTATAGACAGGCAGTGTATGTACATCTCATAGGATACACTGGAGACACTCTGCACACAGCACACAGATATAGACAGGCAGTGTGTTATGTCCATCTCATAGGATACACTGGAGACTCTGCACACAGCACACAGATAGTATAGACAGGCAGTGTGATGTCACATCTCATAGGATACACTGGAGACTCTGCACACACAGCACACAGATAGTATAGACAGGCAGTGTGATGTTACATCTCATGGATACACTGGAGACCTGCACACAGCACACAGATAGTATAGACAGGCAGTGTGATGTACATCTCATAGGATACACTGGAGACTCTCACACACAGCACACAGATAGTATAGACAGGCGTGTGATGTCAATCTCATAGGATTACACTGGAGACTCTGCACACAGCACACAGATAGTAGATAGACAGGCAGTGTGAGTTCACATCTCATAGGATACACTGGAGATCTCGCACACAGCACACAGATAGTATAGACAGGCAAGTGTGATGTCACATCTCATAGGATACACTGGAGACCTCTGCACACAGCACACAGATAGTATAGACGCAGTGTGATGTCACATCTCATAGGATACACTGGAGACCCTGCACACACACACAGATAGTATAGACAGGCAGTGTGATGTCACATCTCATAGGATACACTGGAGACCCTGCACACAGCACACAGATAGTATAGACAGGCAGTGTGATGTCACATCTCATAGGATACACTGGAGACTCTGCACACAGCACACAGATAGTATAGACAGGCAGTGTGATGTCACATCTCATAGGATACACTGGAGACCTCTGCACACAGCACACAGATAGTATAACAGGCATGTGATTCACATCTCATAGGATACACTGGAGACTGCACCAGCACACCAGATAGTATAGACAGGCAGTGTGATGTCACATCTCATAGGAACACTGGAGACCTGCACACAAGCACACAGATAGATAAGACAGCAGTGTGATGTCACATCTCATAGGATAACACTGGAGCCTCTGCACACAGCACACACGATAGTATAGACAGGCAGTGTGATGTACATCTCAGAGGATACACTGGATGCACACAGCACACAGATAGTATAGACAGGCAGTGTGATGTACATCTCATAGGATACACTGGAGACCTGCACACAGCACACAGATAGTATAGACAGGCAGTGTGATGTTACATCTCATAGGATACACTGGAGACCCTGCACACACACACACAGATAGTATAAGACAGGCAGTGTGATGTCACATCTCATAGGATACACTGGAGACCCTGCACACAGCACACACATAGTATAGACAGGCAGTGTGATGTCACATCTCATAGGATACACTGGAGACTCTGCACACAGCACACAGATAGTATAGACAGGCAGTGTGATGTACATCTCATAGGATACACTGGAGACCTCTGCACACAAAGCACCACAGATAGTATGACAGGCAGTGTGATGTACATCTCATAGGATACACTGGAGACCTGCACACAGCACACAGATAGTATAGACAGGCAGTGTGATGTCACATCTCATAGATACACTGGAGACCCTGCACACAGCACACAGATAGTATAGACAGGCAGTGTGATGTACATCTCATAGGATACACTGGAACTCGCACACAGCCACAGATACGTATGACAGGCGTGTGATGTCAATTCTCATAGGATACACTGGAGAGCTCAGCACACAATAGTATTAGACAGGCAGTGTGATGTCAACATCTCATAGGTACACGGAGACACTCTGCACACAGCACACCCGATGTATAGACAGAGCATGTGATTGTCACATTCCATAGGATAATACACTGGAGACTTCTGCCCACGCAAAACAGCCAGATACACTGTATAGACAGGCATTGTGATGTCACAATCTCATAGATCACTGGAAGTATAGACAGGCAGTGTGATGTTACATCTCATAGGATACACTGGAGACTCTGCACACAGCACACAGATAGTATAGACAGGCAGTGTGATGTCACATCTCATAGGATACACTGCAGACTCTACACACAGCACACACAGATAGTATAGACAGGCAGTGTGATGTTACATCTCATAGGATACACTGGAGACTCTGCACACAGCACACACAGATAGTATAGACAGGCAGTGTGATGTCACATCTCATAGGATACACTGGAGACCCTGCACACAGCACACCGATAGTATAAACAGGCAGTGTGATGTTACATCTCATAGGATACACTGGAGACTCTGCAGGATACACTGGTAGCACTCGCCAGCACAGTACAGATAGTATAAACAGGCGCAGTGTTGATGTTACATCTCATGGATACACTGGAGACCCCTGCACACAGCACACCACACAGTAGTATAGACAGGCAGTGTGATGTCAACATTTCATAGGATACCACTGGAGGCTCCTGCACACAGCACCACAGCATAGTATAGACAGGCAGTGTGAGGTCACATACTCATAGGATCACTGGAGACTTGCACACAGCACACAGATAAGTATAGACAGGCGGTGTGTGATGTACATTCATAGGATACACTGGAGACTCTGCACACAGCACAAAGATAGTATAGACAAGGCAGTGTGAGTCACATCTCATAGGATACACTGGAGACCCTGCCACAGCCACACAGATAGTATAGACAGGCAGGTGATGTACATCTATAGGATACACTGGAGACCCTGCACACAGCACACACAGATTAGTATAGAAGGCAGTTGATTTTACATCTCTAGGATACACTGAGCCCGGCACACCGCACACCGAGTAAGACAGGCAGTGTGAGTCACATCTTAGGATACAACTGGACCGAACACCAGCAGACACAATAGATAAGACAGGCAGTTGTGATGTCACATCTCATAGGGATACACTGGAGACACTGACACCACCAGATAGTATAGACAGGCAGTGTGATGTCACATCTCATAGGATAACTGGGGACTCTGCACACAGCACACAGATAGTATAGACAGGCAGTGTGATGTCCACATCTCACTAGGATACACTGGAGCCCTGCACACAGCACACAGATAGTATGACACGGCAGTTGTGATGTCACATCTCATAGATACACTGGAGACCCTGCCACACAACCCAGATAGTATAGACAGGCGTGTGATGTCTACATTCATAGGATACACTGGAGACCCTGCACACAGCACACAGATGTTATAGACAGGCAGTGTGATGTCACATACTCATAGGATACACTGGAGACTCTGCACACAGCACACACAGATTGTATAGAACAGGCAGTGTGATGTTACATCTCATAGTGGATACACTGGAGACCCTTGCACACAGCACAACAGATAGTATAGACAGGCAGTGTGATGTCACATCTCCATAGGATACACTGGAGACTCTGCACACAGCACCACAGATAGTATAGACAGGCAGTGTGATGTTACATCTTCATAGGATACACTGGAGACTCTGCACACAGCACACACAGATAGTATAGACAGGCGTGTGATGTTACATCTCATAGGATACATGGAGACCTGCACACACACACAGATAGTATAGACAGGCAGTGTGATGTTACATCTCTCATAGGATACACTGGAGACTTGCACCACAGCACACAGATAGTAAGACGCAGGAGTGATGTACATCTCATAGGATACACTGGAGACTCTGCCCCACCAGCACACAGAAGTGATAGACAGGCAGTGTGATGTCACATCTCATAGGATACACTGGAGACCCTCGCACCAGCACACAGATAGTATAGACAGGCAGTGTGAGGTCACATCTCATAGGATACACTGGAGACCTGCACACACACCCACAGTAGTTATAGACAGGCAGGTGATGTTACATCTCATAGGATACACTGGAGACTCTGCACACAGCACCAACAGATAGTTAGACAGGCAGGTGAGTTACAATCTCATAGGATACACTGGAGACCTGCACCAAAGCACACAGATAGTATAGACAGGCAGTGTGATGTCACATCTCATAGGATACACTGGAGACTCCGCAACAGCACACAGATAGTATAGAAAGGCAGTGTGATGTTACATCTCATAGGATACACTGGGAGGCATGCACACAGCACACAGATAGTATTACAGGCAGTGTGATGTTACATCTCATAGGATACACTGGAGACCCTGCACACAGCACACACAGATAGTATAGACAGGCAGTGTGATGTCACATCTCTATAGGATTACCACTGGAGACCTGCACACAGCACACAGATAGTATAGACAGCAGTGTGATGTCACATCTCATAGGATACACTGGAGACTCTGCAACAGCACACAGATAGTATAGACAGGCAGTGGTGATGTCACATCTCATAGGATACACTGGAGGATCTGCACACAGCACACACAGATAGTATAGACAGGCAGGTGGATGTCACATCTCATAGGATACACTGGGGACTCTGCACACAGCCACACACAGATAGTATATAACAGGCAGTGTGATGTTCACATCTCATAGGATACACTGGAGACCGCCACACGCACACAGTAGTATAGACAGGCAGTGTGATGTCACATCTCATAGGAACACTGGAGACTCTGACACAGCACACACAGATATATAGACAGGCAGTGGTGATGTACATCTCTAGGTACACTGGGAACCTGCACACAGCACACAGATAGTATAGACAGGCAGTGTGATGTCACATCTCATAGGATACACTGGAGACTCTGCACACAAGCACACAAGATAGTGTAGACAGGCAGTGTGATGTGTACATCTCATAGGATACAACTGGAGACTGCACACAGCACCACAGATAGTATAGACAGGCAGTGTGATGTTACATCTCATAGGATACAAGGAGACTCTGCACACAGCCACACACGATAGTATGACAGGCAGTGTGATGTCACATCATCATAGGATACACTGGAGACCCTGCACACAGCCACAGATAGTATAGACAGGCAGTGTGATGTTACATCTATAGGTAACACTGGAGGCTTGCACACAGCACACAGATAGTATAGACAGGCAGTGTGAGTTACATCATCATAGGAACCACTGGAGACCCTGCACACGCACACACAGATAGTATAGACAGGCAGTTGGATGTCACATCTACTAGGATACACTGGAGACCCTGCACACAGCACACAGATAGTATAGACAGGCAGTGTGATGTCACATCTCATAGGATACACTGGAAGACCTGCACAAACAGCACAGATAGGTAGACAGGCAGGTGATGTCACATCTCATAGGATACACTGGAGACTGCACACAGCACACACAGATTGTTTAGACAGGCAGTGTGATGTACATCTCATAGGTACACTGGAGACCTGCACACAGCACACAGATAGTATAACAGGCAGTGTGGATGTCACATCTCATAGGATCACTGGAGACCCTGACACAGCACACACAGATAGTATAGACAGGCAGTGTGATGTCACATCTCATAGGATTACACTGGAGACTCTGCACACAACGCACACAGAGTAGTATAGACAGGCAGTGTGATGTCACATCTCATAGGATACACTGGAGACCCTGCACACAGCACACAGATAGTATAGACAGGCAGTGTGATGTTACATCTCATAGGATACACTGGAGACTCTGCACACAGCACACAGATAGTATAGACAGGCAGTGTGATGTCACATCTCATAGGATACACTGAGACCTGCACACAGCACACAGATAGTATAGACAGGCAGTGTGTGATGTTACATCTCAAGGATACACTGGAGACTCTGCACACAGCACACAGATAGTATAGACAGGCAGTGGGTGATTTCATCTCATAGGATACACTGGAGACCCTGCACACAGCACACAGATAGTATAGACAGGCATGTGATGTTACATCTCAAAGGATTTAACTAGGAGGGCTCTGCACAAAGCACACAGATTAGTTATACAGGCAGTGTGATTGTTACATCTCATGAGGATTACCCACTGGAGACCTGGCACAGCCCCACACACAGATAGTATAGACAGGCAGTGTGATGTCACATCTCTATAGGATACAATGGAGACCCTGCACACAGCACACAGATAGTATAGACAGGCAGTGTGATGTCACATCTCATAGGATACACTGGAGACCCTGCACACAGCACACAGATAGTATAGACAGGCAGTGTGATGTTACATCTCATAGGATACACTGGAGACCCTGCACAAGCACACAGATAGTATAGGACAGGCAGTGTGATGTTACATCTCAAGGATACACTGGAGACCGCACACAGCACACAGATAGTATAGACAGGCAGTGTGATGTTACATCTCATAGGATACACTGGAGACCTGCACCAGCACACAGAAGTATAGACAGGCAGTGTGATGGTCACATCTCATAGGTACACTGGAGACTCGCACACAGCACACAGATAGTTATGACAGGCAGTGTGATGTCACTCTCATGGATACACTGGGAGACCTCTGCACACAAGCACACACGTAGTATAGACAGGCAGTGTGAATGCACATCTCATAGGATACACTGGGACTCTGCACACAGCACACAGATAGTATAGACAGGCAGTGTGATGGTCACATCTTCATAGGGATACACTGGAGGCCCTGCACAGCAAAACCAGCAACACAGATAGTATTAGACAGGCAGTTGTGATTGTCAATCATAGGATTGAGACATAACAACCCCAAAGGCAATAGCGAAGGGGCTGAGGGACTACGACTGTAGGGGTGGTTTCAGCCTCTGGTAGGCGGTGGGGCTTGCCCCTTTACCAATCCCGTGTGAGGTCAACAGGATGGTTCCATCCCGGGTGGTGTTTGGGGAGGGTTAAAGAGGACCGCCCTGTGGGGGTGGTTTTATAAAGTCCGGAGAGCACGTGGGGGGCGGGCCTCTTTCCTTCTTGGCACCCTGGACCGAAGAGGCGAGAAGTCAGAGACCCCTTGCAAATACTCCAGCAGGCTTCCTAGAAAGATTCTGAGTGCTATAGCACAAGCGGACATGCAGATGTCAGCCATGCTTGGATACCCTCATGCAGCACTCTGCTGCGGGGGTCGGTTGCAAGAACGTGGAAGTCCTGAAGAGGGACACCACATCTACATGGATCGAAACCCGCGGCAGTGGCTCCACCGATCGCCGGCGGGGCCGGACTTCCCCTGCCCTTCCGGGCCACCCCCATTAACAGCTTCCCACCCGCGCGGCAGGCTTTAGGCCTACCCGGCGCCTAGGCCGGGGACTTTCGGTAGGCCTCGGGCCTATATTACATCCTGCCCTCACGCCACCAGCTGCAGGCCTCGGGCCTATTTTCCACACAGCCCCGGGCTTTGCCCCAGGCCTCAGGCCTACACCCCCATCCAGCCCTAGGCCCCACAGCAGCCCTCGGGCCTACCCCCCATCCTGCCCCAGGCCGCATAGCAATCCCCGGGCCTACCCACACACTCCAGGCCCGGCCTTCTCCCCAGGCAAATGCCCCATACCAGGCCCCGGGCCTAACCCCACACTCCGACTCGGGCCATACTCCCCAGGCCACCCCCCCCACCAACTCAGTAGCCGCCAGCTGCGCTATCCACAGCCTGCGTCCCAGCGCTCTGCTTCCCCCCACCATGCCCCCCGGCCCAGTCCTGGATCCCTGGGCAGCTCCCCTTCCCTCCTCCTCTCCTATTCCCCCGAGTCCCTCTGCATTACCATTTATGCAGGAGAGACCCTCTATGCCCGGCGGTGCGGCACCACAGAGACCAGGCAGGCACAGATCCACCGTCATACAAGCAGCAACGTCCAAAGGCCAGACGGGCTCACAGAGGCCCATACCGCAGGTGGGCTTGCCGATATATGGCTCTGAGCTCACTTCTCATCAGAACGCAGCCGCTCATCATCATCACGGAGGGACGTCGCAGAATCACAGCCAGGCCCCTCGTCAACCGGGTTCCCGTGGCACGAGGCGGCGCCACTCACACATCCGCCCACTGTCACCGAGACTACCGACCAACGCCGACCGAGGAGATTCCCTACCACACCCTGACCAAGCTCTCAGGCGGACATCAGAGTATCCTACAAGGCCCACCGGAATCTGCAAAAACAGATCTTTCAGCTTAATCTACAGCCAACAGCATATCAGTCAAGAGGTCATCCAGTCATGGCCGGCAGTCAAGGCATCAAGCTCACCTCGCAGTTCTGGCATCATCAAGAAAACCACACCAGCATCACTTAGCTCCGAAACATCACCAACACATTATGAACAGGGACCAAAGCACAGTCTTACATCAGGGACAGTTAGCTCCACCAGCGAAGACTTCATCCGGTGAGTTCAGTGGCTCCCATAGTGGTCGGCCATACCTTCTCACACAAGCAGCACAGAAGGTTCATCAGGTCCATTGCCTCATCAACACAAGAAAAAGAGGTCATCAACATCCATATCTTTTCATAACGAGAACCACCAGAGTATCTCACACAGCCCAGAAACACACGGGGGGAGGTCATCACGTCCATTGCCCAGTCATCACCAACAAGAAACAGAGGTCCATCAACATTCCATTATACTCATCACACAAGTTTTCCAAGAAAACCAGAGGTCAATGAAACGTCCATTACCTCCTCACACAGCATACAGAGGTCATCACAACAGAAAACCAGAGGTATTCACGTTCAATTAGACACTTACTCACCACAATTACAAGCAGTAAGGATGTCACCACTGTGGGATTAGGGAATTTAGCTAACGCAGGAAGGGCACACCCATTTAGGGGATGCAGCACCCGGGAATGCAAGTGCCCGGGCTTTGTGCGATCCTCCTTCCCAGGAGCCGGGGTCCGTGCATGCGCAGTTGTAAATTAAATCATATATTGCACTGTGTGTTGGTGGAAAATAGCTTCTGAAAAGGCGATCAGTGGATCGCTGATCAGGCTTATCTACCTGTTAAAAGTGATAAGAGTTTATACATTTAATTAAAAAAACATATTTTAATTATTAAAAAAAAAAATAATACTAAAAAAAAAAAACAAAAAAAAAAAAAAAAAAAAATGAGCCGCAAAATGGTATCAAATTGAAAAGAAAAACAACTTTCAAAACGTAAAAAAATAAAGCCCTTAACTCGCCTCTGTCAAAACAAAAAAATATGAAAGTTACGTTCCCCAGAAACAGATGGTGAATGCCGCAATAACAACTGAGATTTCCTCCTATTTAGTTTTATTCACTAAAATTAGTGTGCTTAAAATAAAACAACTATATACATGAGGTATCAACGTAAATCGTAGTGACCTATGGATAAAGATAATATAGGTTTTTTAGTGTACGGTGCTACAACTTCCAAAACAATAACAAAAGACAGGAACCAAATTGCCAATTTGTTCTTTTCACCCATACATTCAAGAGTTAATAAATCTTCACAATAAGCTCATGACCCACTAAAATGCAAGAGTATTTGTATGTAAAGTGCATCTCATGAAGAAAATTCCTTTCCACTAAAAAATAAAAGAATATTGGGTCCAAAAAAAAAAAAAAAAGTGTAGAGCCAAATAAAAAGCCGACAATGAAGAATTTAATCGCCTCTGAAAATGGCGCGTGCAGCCCCCCACCCCCCCATTGCCCTGGGGTGTGCCATACAGCAGGGTCACCACACACATGGGGGGGTATGTATAGCGCGGAAGGGATGGGGATACATTAAAATTCGTGGGAGCGTTTTGCGCATTTTATCCACTGAGAATTTGTACATTTAAAAAAAAAAAAAAAAAAAAAAAAACAAGTTTACTTTCGATGGCCATCTGTTTTGTTTTAACCCCTGTAAAAACAGGTTAAAAGGGTGGTAACTAACTTCATAAGTGTTTAACATACATCAGGGGTGTCCTTCTATATTGGGGGTAATTATGGAGTGTCTTTTAAAATTTAGACCTCTCAAAATGACCTGAAACGGAGAAGGTCCCTCAGCAGCAGGATTTTGTTTTTTTTTTTTTTTGTTTTTAATTTGAATCTGAAATATGGAAAAATGGCACTGTAAATTCAAAGCCCCCATAACATCCTGGTAAAAAATTAAATTAAACTATGCATACACTTCACGTAAACATAAATTAGTCAATTCGGTGATGGAGTTATTACATGTGTGGATCACTGGGCCCTTCCTTCCTACAACTTCTCTAGACATTTATACCAATCACACCTTCACCCATCGCACCTCTCCTCCACTCCCGACTTCTCTCCACTCATTCCACGCCCGCCTATCATTTCTCCTCCCTACCATTCCCTCCTACCCCAGTGGTTCGACTATTGTATGGATGAAGTAGAACAGTTTGAAGTCCGGTGTAAATCGAGAATTTTTCAAATTTTTTCCCAAATATTGAATGAATTTTCTCCTAACTAACTGCAAAACATACCACCAAAAATTTTATGAAAAACTAACAGGAAGTACAAAGTGTCACCGAGGGGAGAAAGAAAACAATTGTAAAATCACTTGGGATGGGTAAAGTTCCAAAGTTATAACCATTATAGTGACACAGGGCAGATTCAAAAAATGGCCCGTAGTCAGGGAAGGGAAAAGTGGCTCCGGCCGTTGTTAAGGGGGTTAATGTCAGGTGAAGGATAATCCTGGGCAGCCACAAAAGGCACTTCTCAAAAGCGGAGGCAGTTTAATTTCTTTCAATTCCAGTATAGCACTGGAGAAGGTAGGGGAGGGAATGAGGTTTATCGGTTAGGACGGAGCCGATCCCTTATAGAACCCGACAGGCTTAGTTCCCAAAAAGGGAAGCCAGGAAAGTTCAGATAATGGCTAAACTGTCTTTGCCCAAGGGATCCTCGGTCAATGACATATATACGAGGTGTGTTGGCGGAGACATGACGTAAGTATCCTTTGGTTAGGGCGGTTTGTCTTTTCGTAGTGCAGAGAAAGATGGGAAGGAACAAAACTTTACATGAACTAGTTGCGAGATTTGACGGTTTGCAGCGTTCCATGGTTTCTGGGATTAAAGGAAGCGAAAGGGAAAGGAGGGATACTCTTCCGTCCTCTCCTTATTAGCGACCCAGGAAAACGGTAATCTCTTAGGGGTGTAGAGGTAAAGGATAATTTCAGGGTAGCACAAAAGGGCACATTCACCCCGGAAACTAGTCCCCTTGAAGAAAAGTCTTGTGGGTTTGCAGGCATGTCTTGAGCAGTTAAGGGATCCAGGCATCCTATTCACAGCTGGGCTTTTTTAAGCGAGCAAGGAAAAGTCCTGATTATTCAACAATATACTGGAGGGAGTGGCTGTATAGGCATGAGAAGCTGCGGGCGATAACCACCAGCCCTAATATGCGACGGGGTCCCTATTCAAGTACATTGTGGTAATATTTTACGAATCTTTTCAGTCTTGGGCACTTTGCCCCCAGGAGCAGGTGAGCAAGGCCATGGCCTGGTCAGTGTGGGGGAGTCGCCAGCCGGGTTAGGGAGGGGGAGGAGGCTGCTCCGTGGCGCGACAGTTACACAGGCCCATAAGGCGCGGATCTGGAAGATGCCCACATGACGGCTGCCTGGACGACAAGCCGCCCATTTCGGGGGTAGGTTGGTTCTCAAGATTTTGAAGATGCCAAGCGGGCCTAGCCAGTTGGGAAATGTTTTAATTATCAACATTATTTATAATCTATCTTAGTTGTGTTAATAAACGCAGTGCATTACCACATTACCCAAATATTAGTTTCCCGGTTGTTGATGGGGGGTAGTCAGTGTACACGGTCAAGTACCAGGAACGGTTGGGTGGGCCGGGTGGGTTTAGTCTAGGTTAAACGGATTTCAAACCAGACGGTTGGGTGGATTAGTCTTAGGTTAACCCGGTACAAGACCAGTGACGTTTCTGTGTGTCATTTGTGGTTAGTCTTTTTATTCCGGCTACTTATGGTCAAGTCACAGTTAACGTGGCCTCGGGGGTTGTGTTCCCTAGTCATTACCGGTACTCACGGTCACTAGTACCCAGGAAGGTTTTTGCCGGTGGTTAGTCTAGGTCTCACCAACGCGTCATTATTTGTACCAGACCGGCTAGGGTGGGTCTCCGTTATGCGTTGAAAAAGAGACCTTAAAACATGTGTCAACAGGCAGTGTGATGTTAGTGTAGTTGTGTAATTCCTCCTATAGTCTTGTGATGTAACTCTATACCTGGCGCGGTGGGTGGGGAGATCTCGCACAATGTCCGTGTTCAGGTTTGATATTTACATTAGGGATTAGCCGCCTCCCTTGTTGGAGCGCACGGTGTATTATTATGTGTGGTGCGCGCTGTGCGCCCCTCTTAATCACCCATAACACCTTGTCCTGTGTCTATAAGGAGCCTCCCGATCCTCAAACACTACGTCTTATCCGCCATCCATGAGCTTTGGGATTTGGATGTTACTTTGTATAACTTGGAATCCGTCCATTAGATCAGTGGCCAAATGATCCCGTCTGAGACAGAATGACAGACACTTATGAGGATACAATAATTACCTCCAGGGGGGTATTTACTATGTAACATAAGACCCTCTAGTCTTCTGCTATGGATCTTAGTGATCGGCTTCGATCATCGTTGACCGTTTCTGGCAGCTGCAGAGTCTTCCTACAGCGGCCACTGCTGGAGACCTATGGTATTACATGGCACCACCTCCTCATATCACGGCTGCTTTCTGCGGTGTTTCTCCATTCCGGGACTTGATTAATAATTCCTCTATTTATATAGCGCACACAGATGCCGCAGCGCTGCACAGAACTTGTCACATCAGTCCCTGTCCCCAATGGTGATCACAATCTTATCAGTCTATCAGTCTGTGGGAGGAAACCGGAGGACCCTGAGGAAACCTACGCAAACATGGAGAGAACATACAAACTATTTGCAGATGTTGACCTGGATCGGATTCAAACCCAGGACCGCAGCGCTGCAAGGCTGTAATGCTAACCACTGAATCACCGTGCTGCAAGGCTGTAGTGCTAACCACTGAGCCACCATGCTGCAAGGCTATAATGCTAACCACTGAGCCACCATGCTGCAAGGCTGTAGTGATAACCACTGAGCCACCATGCTGCAAGGCTGTAGTGATAACCACGGAGCCACCGTGCTGCAAGGCTGTAGTGCTAACCACGGAGCAGCGGTGCTGCAAGGCTATAGTGCTATCCAATGAGCCACCATGCTGCAATGATGTAGTGCTAACCACTGAGCCACCATGCTGCAAGGCTGTAGTGCTAACCACTGAGCCACTGTGCTGCAAGGCTGTAATGCTAACCACTGAGCCACCAAGCTGCAAGGCTGTAGTGCTAACCACTGAGCTGCAAGG
This sequence comes from Engystomops pustulosus, assembly GCA_019512145.1. NCBI lineage: Eukaryota > Metazoa > Chordata > Amphibia > Anura > Leptodactylidae > Engystomops > Engystomops pustulosus. The sequence continues at coordinate 28,624 of WNYA01000597.1, forward strand.
CTGTAGTGATAACCACTAAGCCACCATGCTGCAAGGCTCTACTGATAACCACTTAGCCACCATGCTGCAAGGCTGTAGTGCTAACCACGGAGCCGCTGTGCTGCAAAGCTGTAGTGCTAACCACTGAGCCACCAACACAAAAAAATATTTGACTTGAAGTTGGGTAAGGAAAAGTTTTTTTGCTTTTCCAGTTAGTTACTGTGTGTGCGAGGCTCAGTCTATCAGTCTGAATTACTATGTAAGAACTTTCTGAGTATCTCTGTATTTACTGTGTTACACCTTGTGAGTATTTGGAGGAGCATTACTGTGCCCAATATTCTACCACTTCCTCCTCGCATCCCTTGATGTCACAGTTATGGGTTAATTGCTGCAAATTTGGACTGAAACTAACCCCGAGAAACACCTTTTGCCACTAAACGGGGGCATAAATTACAAAAAGGAAAAATGTAGAAAATCCGAAAAAATCTCATTTATTGTTTTGAAGGATGAAGCTTTATCGGCAGGAGGGACAATTAATGATTTGCATCAGTGATGTCATCGTGACCACCCGGATCATGGATTGGCCGCAGTGACCACCGGAGCATCCCTATTCTTGGGCCAAATTCAACTTGGGCCACTTATATTTGGAATCACCTTTGACGGGAACCTGTGATCACGTTTTTCACACATACAGCTACTGACAGGTTCCCATAGAGTCCTATTAACTAAGTGCCCACTTCTTTTAGCTAAAAAATAGTTTCCTTCACATCCCCATAAAATCAACTTTGTTATCTCACCTGACATACAGCCCGATTCAGCAGCGAGTCAGAGGGGGCGTGTCCTGCGCAGCCAAGTCCAGCAGCTCCTCCCCATCCATATGTCTCCTTCTCACCATCTACTCATTCATTTCATGTGACCCGGCTGATATCGTCCAGGCAATGGTGGATCTTGATATAGGCCCTACATAAAGATCTACCATGAGTACAGAGCCCTCTTGGACACAAAGCCTGTATACTCACCTTTGGCTTCTTCTTCTAACATTCTGTAAAGGGGGTCTTGCTGCAGACATGTAAAGGGGTCTCTACAGAGTCTTGTGAACAGTCCACGGCATATAGGACACTAAATCTGCTACTGCATTCAGGGTCCTTTACCCACTAACATTTGCAATATCTACCCCATGTATGTATCTGATCACATGAAATCACAGCAGCCTCCATGGACTTCTACTCCTCCCCCTCCTCCACGGAGGCTGCTGTGACTTCATGTGATCAGATACATACATGGGGTAGATATTGCAGATGTTAGTGGATAAAGGACCTTAGATGACATCATCCTGGTCACATGACACAAAGGGGGTCATTTACTAAGGGCCCGATTTGCGGTTTCCCAATGTGTTACCCGAATATTTCCGATTTGCGCCGATTTCCCCTGAATTGCCCCGGGATTTTGGCGCACGTGATCGGATTGTGGCACATCGGAAATCGGGGGGCGTGGCGGAGCGAAAACCCGACGGATTCGGAAAAAACGCCACATTTAAAAAAAGAAAAGTGTTGCGGAGCTTGCACTTACCTTCACTAGGAATAGGCCGGTGAACTTGAGTGCGTTCCGATGCTCTTCAGCGCAGCAGCGCCACCTGGTGGACGTCAGAGGAATTGCCTTAATGAATCCCGGCTGGACCCTGATCCCCCGCAGAGAACGCGCCGCTGGATCGCGAATGGACCGGGTAAGTAAATCTGGCCCGGGTAAAGTGTGAATGGTGAGACAGAGGCACTGGACATAGGGAGGAGCTGCTGGATTTGGTTGAGTTGAACATGCCCCCTCTATCTTGCTGCTGGATCTAGCTGTATGCCAGGAAAGATAACAAAGTTGATTTTATGGGGATGTGAGGGATACAATATTTTAGGTGACATTTAACTATAGTATTCTACTCTACGGGAACCTGTCACTAGGTGTACACAGAGCGGTTACTCCATGCCCCAGTAGTCTCTTTGATCCTCCTACTGGCAAAACTGTGTTCTGCGCATGTGCAGAACGCTGGCTTCGCAGACGAGGGCACACAGCTCCTCGTAGCTGCACGCTGAAGATATGAGGATCAAAGAGGCTACTGGGGCAGAAGTAGCCGGAGCTGTGGCTACACGGAACGGCTACTCCACGCCCCAGTAACCTCTTTGAGCCTCCTACCAGCATATCTTCGGCGCGCAGTAGCTCCAGCTTCCGAGCAGTGACCGTGCAGCCGCGGGCCTGTGTTCTGCGCATGTGCAGAACGCCGGTCTCGCAGTTGAGGGCACGCAGCTCCTCATTGCTGCGCGCTGAAGAAATGGGGGTAGGAGGATCAAAGCGGATACTGGGCGTGGAGTAGCCGCTCCGTGTAGCCTCAGCTCTGCCTACTCCACGTCCCAGTAGCCTCTTTAGAAAATTAGCATATTAGGGGCGTGAGGATTAGCCCTTAAAAGATTATCCTCACGTCCTATAGAGGCACCTACCACCCGATCTACCTTAATAGGTAGATCCGTGGAGGTTTTCTTTATACATCCGGCCTCATTCTGCTTTCAATAAGATATCGGATAGACCGTCCCCTTAACCAAGCACAAATCCGGAGATTGCACAAGCCTCTGCGTGAGGAGCGTTCACCGCCAAACGCCAGGTCACTGATATTTATCGCTAACTTTTATTCACAATTTCTAGGAAACTGCGGATACAAAGGAAATCGGATGCGATAATAAGGGAATTTTAGCAGTGATGGGATTTTCGTGACCTTTAGCCGAGTCGCGGCCGATTACCAGGAATCGTCTTTTATAAAAATTGTTCTAACTTTTGATTTCCGGTTCTATTTTGGTTACAATGTATCATCATCATCAGGAGGACCCCAGAAGTACTGGAGGACTCCAGACCGCCCTCTTCTGTAGAGTATAAGGGGAGCCGCCTCCCCCGGACGCATCGGAGACAGATGTTCTTGTTTGTTATTTCATTCATATATATTATTAGTGCTGGGAACCAATAAGATTGTCCTAAAGGTCAGGTTTATAGCCCCGTCTCCTGGTCCTGATGTCTCCTCCACGAGGTGGCTCATCGGAGGGATCGCTAACACGAGACGCAGATGTTTATTTGTTTTTATGGTCGTCTTTATTCTGCTGAGTCCTGGGAACGATCCAGAAGGGTCTGCGAGCTCCGGGGTCATCCGTACACGACGATGAGAATAGGGACGGCACGAGCGCAGCAAAAATAGACTGATGTATATTACAGGGCAGGGACCCATCAGCCCGAGAGGCTCCATGTAAAAGCTTTCAGGGAAGGATTGATGGCTTGAAGTGAATTTCCATGTTTTATCATTGTGTCGCTGTAGAGACTGTGATTCCGCGCCTGATACACTGCACCAAATCTCCTGCATAGATTATAGATACCGGCAGCCGACACTAGGGGGAGCTCTGTGTGATATGGGATACATTTATCTCATGTATCATTAATGAAATGTTCTGTGGGCAAACACCACAACAGAGGTCCAGCTCCATAATGACTATGTGACCCAAAACAACTTGTCTAGACTCCTCTGTCCTCCTCCTCCAGACTCTTCTGTCCTCCTCCTCCAGACTCCTCTGTCCTCCTCCTCCTCCAGACCCCTCTGTCCTCTCTCCTCCTCCATACTCCTCTTTCCCTCTGCTCTCCAGACTCCTCTATCCTCCCTGCTCTCTCCATACTCCTCTGTCCTCCTCCTCCATACCCCCTCTGTCCTCCTCCTCCAGACTCTCTGGTCCTCCCCCCTCCACTCCTCTGTCCTCCTCCTCCCTCCAGAACTCCTCTTCCTCCTCCTCCAGACTCCTCTGTCCTCCTCCTACGTCTGTCCAGACTCCTCTGTCCTCCCCTCCTCCAAACGCCTCTGTCCTCCTCCTTCCTCCCAGACTTCCTCTGCCTCCTCCTCCAGACCCTCTGTCCTCCCTCCTCTCCAGACTCCTCTGTCCTCGCTACCAGGACACTCCTCTGTCCCCTCTGCGCCAGTACGTCCTCTGTCCTCCTGCTCCAGAACTCCTCTGTCCTCCTCCTCCAGACCCCCTCTGTCCTCCTCCTCCAGACTCCTCTGTCCTCCCTCCTCCTCCAACTCCTCTTCTCTCCTCCTCCAGACTCTCTGTCCTCCTCCTCCTGCCAGAACTCCTCTGTCCTCCTCATCCGCGAGCTCCTCTGTCCCCTCCTCCTTCCCCCCTCCAGACTCCTCTGATCCTCCTCCTCCTCACCCAGACGTATCCTCTGGTTCCTCCTCCCTCCCTCCATCCAGACTCCTCCTGTCCCTCCTTCCTCCTCCAGATCTCCTCTGTCAGTCCTCGCCCGATGACTCTCTGTGTCCTCCTCCAGACCCACCTCTGTCTGCCTCCTCCTCCAGACCCCTCTGTCCTCCTCTCCGTCCCTGTGTCCTCCTCCCTCCAGACTCTTCCTCGGTCCCCCTCTCCTCCAACTCCTCTGTCCCTCCTCCTCCAGACTCCTCTGTCCGGCCCCTCCTCCCGACTCCTCTGTCCTCCTCCTTCCTCCAGACTCCCTCTTCTTCCCTCTCGTTTTCCTCTTCAGACTCCTCCTATCGCTCCTCTTACATCCCCCTCGACGTTCCTCTTATCTCATCCGGTCCCCTCAGTACCACATAGACATCTATGTCCCCCCAGGTACCGGCTGCCTGGTGGCCAACCATCACATCATCTGATATATAAGCCCAATAATATTTCTCTACTGAGGACTCCCTAACAATGACAGCCAGGATAGCCCTCCATACACATAAATTCTCATGTCCCTCGGTTAATGTTGTCAGGGTTTGGGAGATATTTTGATCCGGGGTCCACCCTATGGGTACTCAGGACTGGGTACAGCACCTTACAATCTCATCATTGGGGAGGGAGCGGTGGGATCCCTGTTCTACCCCAGACCATAAGAGCGGCCCCCCCGCCATGACGATGTATGTGTCCATTTTCTTATATTAGAGCAGGATGTGTCGTCCCCGATGATCCGCGTTGGATAAAGTGTGATGCGAGCCGCGTTCCCCCAGACCCTATGGAACCTATGAATTAAGGCTGGGAAGAACGACATTTACAGGATGTGGCACTGGCCGCAGATTTAACGACTTATGAACAACAACTTCCTTTCTGTTTGACACCTGGGAAGTCATTAGTTCATGACACAGGAGGGTCTGGATGCGCCGCTGTTTATCCTAACCCTCGGTCCACAGCGAGGAGGAACCTCTTCATGAGCTCCATTTTAGGAAATGATAAATAAAGGAATTATTGGGCTGCTGGCTTCTCCTGCGTCTCTCTTCCGATCCTGCACAATCCTGCACACACTCCTCGGGGAACGTATTCTCATGTGCGGTTCCTAGCAAAACCCGGAGCTCCACAAGGCCCCGGCCCTAGTGCAACACTCATCCACCCCCAAATCCCACATTAAAACACTGTGTCAGGTCCAGGGACCGGGGGGGGGGGGGGGGGGGGGAGCTCAGGGGTATTGTTTAGGGAGGACTTAGTCCAAAGGCCCCCATTTTTACACTTATGGGTGCGGGCTGTTACCCCCCATATCGTGTGCCTGTCATCGCCACCATCCATGTGAAACCGGACATCATCCCCAAATCCCCATTTATAACAACGGTCAGGTTCCATGAACCCCTTTTACACTATGGCCGTAGACTCGCACTGGAGAGATGAGGGGTGCCGCGCGTACCACGCCCAGCGCACCTTGGGGGTGCAACCCTAATCTGTGGTGCCCGGCCATAGCCACCATATATATCCACGGTGACCAAGATCATATCCCCACCCATACGTCAGTGTGAAAGGGCTTAACTGTTGGTCTGAATATCTTAACATGGTCCTGTTTGGGGGTCTGTTCCGGTGAGGCGCAGAGTTAGGGTGCCGGCACACGTGGGTGTTTTGAACCTGTTTTTGGACGTTTTTCTCATAGCATCTCCGTTAAAAAATGATTGCGTTTTTTGACCCGTGTTTTTTGTTTTTTTTTCCCAATTATCTTAATTGAGATAATTGGGAAAATGGTCAAAACTGATGCGTACTGCGTAAAACGGGTTCAAAAACGCCATGTGTTGGCCACACCCTTAGCCCCATCCACAGGATTTTTAGCTTTATTACCATTTAGGGACTTCACAGACAGTTTATTATCCCCAACTTCTTTCCCATCCAAAGTCTCTGCTTGCTGATCGTGATAAAAGCCATTGGATAAAAGCCATTTTATTATAATTAGAGATGGGGGTTAATTCCGCTTGCAACTTCCTCCTGATCAACGTGGGTAAAGCTTCTAGTCTGCCATACTATATGAGATATTATTGGGGTGTCGCAGCGGCCGGCCCGCCTTCACGGGGGTACGAGGCTACTGGACACCACTGCCACGACACTCAGCAGCGAACAGAATCCCGCGTTAATGCTCCAGAACCTCGTGTGGTGTGTGGCGCCCACCGGCTGGAGGGACTCTGTGGACTTGGCACATTGATGACTCTGGGCCTGCCAGCCACAATTCTTACCACAACCCCCCCTCTTCCCCCATTATTGAACTGTATGTGGCCCTTGGCAGGTGTAAGGGGATCGAGCATAAAACCTTAACCCCTCAGGGCGCTGGGCAATCATTCTTGTTCGGTCGCTTTGTTTTTCACTCCCGTCCGAGCCACACGGGTGCACATTGGGCTCGTTCTTCCAGAACTATGATGATCACTGTAAAAAAAATTACATGGTTAAAAGTTACAAAAGTCTGGCAGATGCGCCATCTAGTTATCGGCCATTTTTGAGATTTACATTTTTCCTACTTCATTGTAAGTCGTACTTTGTGGGAGGGGTGGGGTGTGAGGGGGGTCCTTTTTCTTTTGCCGGGAACTAGGTGCTTTTTTATCACTACCAATTTACATCAGAACGGGTGATCACTTGTATTTCTAATTTTATAGTAAATGGGGTAAAATCACGTGACTTGGACATTTTCTTCTTGTTATGGCATTAACCTTTAATGGAATCTAATATATAAAGCTGTATGCATGTGTCTATGTACCGAAGGTATGTATGTAGGTATGTGTTATGCGTAATGTGTGCCATATGTTTGTATTTTGTTTATGTATTTGTGGGGATGTATGTTGTGTATTTATGTATACTGTATGTACAGTATGTAGGTGGGTGCGATTGTACAGTATGGAATGTTGTGCGTGGTGTTGTCAAGGTGTGTGTATTTATGTGTATGTATGTCTCAGGGACGTCCGAGTTTTGAGTCAAAATTCACCTCCCGTGCTTTCCAAATTCACTTATTACCCACCATATATAGGAGCGACCACTTTCCCAACTTTCTGCTGTGGCCACGAATCAAACATCACGCGTAGTGTTTTCTATTCTGCCACAGTCCATTTAATATGAGCTCGAGCTGTATTGGTACTGTGTAGCATATGAGAAGATATAAGACGCTCATAATGTGTGAGGTAACGATATAGAATATAGGTTTTTCAACTATGACGCTTGCATCATCTGTGACTATCCAGTCACAATCCAGAGCTGCAGTCTTTACATGTCTATTAATTGACTCCAGTCCGCATTCAGAACTACCAGTCTTATACATGCTATGTATGCACTCCAAGTCACATCCAGAGCTGCAGTCTTCTCCCTGCATTATGGACTCCGTCACATCCAGAGCTGCCGTCTTATACATGCTATTATGCACTCCATCACATCCAGAAGCTGGCAGTCTTATCATGCTATTATGCACTCCAGTCCATCCAGAGCTGCATCTTTATACTGCTATTATGGACTCCAGGTCAATCCAGAGCTGCCGTCTTATACATGCTTATTATGGGGACTCCAGTCCCGTGCCATCAGTGCCAGAGCTGTGGCCGCTCTTATCACTTGCTATTATGGACTCCATTCACATCCAGAAGCTGCAGTCTTATACATGGCTTTATGCCTCCAGTCAACATCCAGAGCTGTCTGGTCCCGTCTATACAATGCAATTACATAGACTCCATCACATCCAAGCCTTGCCGTCTTATACATGCTGATTCTTGCACTCCCGTCACATCCTTGTCTGCCTCTTATGCCATGCTATTAATGGAACTTCCAGTCACATCCAGAGCTGCAGTCTTATTACATGACTCATTATGCACCCAGTCCACATCCGACTGCGAGTCTTATCCAGGCCATTACATCTTCCAGGTCACATCCAGAGCTGTAATCATCTATCTTTTGTTTTATAATTTCGGATTCTCCAGTCACAGTCAGAGCTGCAATAATTTATCTACTGTTTGTAATTCAGCCTCAGTGACTGCATATTTCTGCCGGGGACTGGGAGTATCAATGATTATCATTCCTAGGCTACATTCACACTGCTGTTCAGGGGACGTATATACGGCCGATTTACGCCCCCCATAGATGGCAATGGGCGCATGGCGTCCAACGGGAGCGGTACGATGCCCCGCCGCTTATGTGTTATCATAAACATAACATGTTTATGATTTTGTTTATTAAAATCCGGATTTTGCAAAAAACTGGCATAAAATTACAATGAATCCCTCCCGGTTGTACAGAGCCAAGTAAAGCGCTGTCTGACAGCTATGTCATGTGTCTCTGAAGATTTTAAGTAGAGTTTGAACCTAATATATAGAGACTGACAGACATACTGGGCCCACAGCAACCAATCACAATGCATATACCATTTTTACAGAGACGGTTAAGAAATGGAAGCTGCACTATAATTGGCCGCCATGGACACCCTGTCCATCTGTTCCGTCTGACTTATTAGTGTTCTCGTTTTTGTTCTGACTAATAAACTTTATACAGGATATATATATATATATATATATATATATATATATATCAAGCACATGGAAGCCAATCACATCCCAGCTTACATTTCAAGGAAAGCACTTAAAACACATAAGCTGCACTGTGATTGGTTTGCTAATGGTCCCTGAAGGCCTAGTGGGTCCTTTCGCCTCGAATATTAGGCCACTGCTGTATTCTGCCTGACATACTTAAAGACTTGACAGGTTTTCATTAAATAGCTAAAAGAGAGACACAACAACCTGCTCATAGCAAGTCATCAGTCAGGAAATTACCCTAAAAGTCTCACCACCCCTTTTAGTGTCCCCACACAGAATAAGGTGCCCCACACCGTATAACACTCTCCCTTTAAATGCCCCCTTGCATTTACCTACCATGTCTTTAAACTCCCCCTTTTCTGACCCTCACGCTTAAATTTGCTGTCCCGGGGGCCCCACACTTTATAACAGCCCCCTCTTTTACCCCCATCCCTCCCAGCCTCACTGCTTACAGCCACTCCCCAACTGCCGTGTGTCAAACGTGTGATTGGTTCCTGCCCTGCGGAAGTGATGAAGAGGACATTGGGTGTATCCTAGTACTGTACCCCTAACCTCCTGGGGTTATTTTCTGAGATAGCATGCCCCTAACTCGATCAGACGATTCATCCTGTCCTGCATAGGTTGAGTTCTAGGGGCGTAGTAAGGGCGTGCCGTGGCAGCGCTGGAGACGGGAAATTAAACGGGTTTGCAGTTTGGTGGTTCAGGGGTACCATGACAACGTATTTCTTTAAGATTCCCGGTGCGATCGTCGTCGGCCCGACCCACCGAACCCGCTTCGATTCCACTCATCCGTTCTCACACATTAACTTACTTGCACATGTTCACCTAGTGAACGCTATATACAAACGCTTACACACACGTGTGCCCAATAATGGGATCTCTAACGTCTATATGTCCCACCTATTCACATTCATGTATATACATTGTACCCAATATACATTCTAATAATGTAATCCTCCACACTGACACTCAAGTACCTCACATAATACATACTACCTGCGTTATATAACCAAAGTCAGACGCATTCTTAGTACATGCACATATAACACATTTTACTAATGTATTACTACAACACTACACTTGCACAATGCATATATATATATCAGTATGGATACATATTACATAACAGATGTGGCAGTACTTACCCTCTAGTACAGTTGATCTTGAAGCTGATGCTAGGTCACTATAGTTCCTTGCCGCCATAGTATATCACAGCGGGTGATGGAAGGGGCCGAAAAGATAAGACTCCAGCATAATAAGTAGGGGGTTAACAATAGGAAAACCCAGAGCTTAAGGGGTTTATGGAACCTGAACTGAGCAGAGATATCTGGAGTATCAGACACTGCCCCCTCTTCCCTGTGTACTTCTCCTGTCTCCCTCCCCTCCCTGACTACAATCTATGGGAAGTTTGCAGCGGGAGGGGGACCCCTTACTGTATTAAGAGCAATCACCGAGCTCTGGTGTATTCTAGACCCTCCTCGCTGGGGATTGGGCGACACCCCAAACACAATCCAGGACACAGGAGGCAGCACCCCAATAACCATTGAAGGTCATGTCCCGTAAATAATTATTACATGCATAAACATGTGGCAGCTTGTCTGAAACTGTATAACAGGATTTTAACCAATATTCATACTATGTTCTTCCTCCCCAGTGATCGCTTCTTCGGCTGTCTGAGCTTCCAATGGGGTATGGGTTACAGAGGATGGGGTAACGGAGGGTAGTGGTACAATACATGATGATGGAGTACGGGGATGGGGTACAGTCTCGTTGGGGTACAGGGGGTGGGGTACCGTGGTATGGGTGTTACAGGTGGTGGCGGGTACAAGTGGTATGGGTACAGAGCGATGAGTACAGGAGGATGGGCGTACAGGGGATGGGGTACAGGGGTATGGGGTACAGGGGGGTGGGGTACAGGGGTATGGGGTACAGGAGGATGGAGTACAGGAGGATGGGGTACAGGGGGGTGGAGTACAGGGGTATGGGGTACAGGGGGATGGAGTACAGGGGACATAGTACAGCTTAAAATTTGTATGTAGAATTTCCCCTGGGCTTAGCTTTGGTGCAGTGTGTGACTCTCCCCAGCAGAGGGCAGTAAAGATCCATCATTTTTAATCTTTTCCTCGGTTTTGTTACATAGAAAGTGGAGTGATATATGCATGACACTATATCAGGCTGGGAGTATTTGGGGGTACTATAGCAGGTTGGGAGTATTTGGGGGTACTATAGCAGGCTGGGAGTATTTGAGGGGTACTATAGCAGGCTTGGAGTATTTGGGGGTACTATAGCAGGCTGGGAGTATTTGGGGGTACTATAGCAAGGCTGGGGTATTTTGGGGGTACTATAAGCAAGGCTGGTAGTATTTGGGGGTGCTATAGCAGAGGGTTTGGAGTAATTTGTGAGGGTACTATATGCAGGCTGGGAATATCGGGTGGTACTATATCAGAGCTTTGGACGTATTGGGGGTTACTATCATACTAGCAGGGGCTGGGAAGGATTTGGGGTACTATAATGCAGCTGGGAGTATGTGGGGTACTATAGCAAGCATTGGAGCTTTGGTGAGTACTATGCAGTTTGGGAGTTTGGGTACTATAAGCAGGTTGGGAGTATTTTGGGGGTCTATAGCCAATGCCTTTGTCATTATTTGGCGGGGTACTAAATACACGGTTGGAGTATTTGGGGGTACTATAGCAGGGCTGGCATTATTTGGGGGTACTATAGCAGGCTGGCAGTATTTGGATGCGGTCCTATAGCAGGTCTGGGAGTATTTGGGTACTATCGCAGGCCGGGAGTAAGTTTTGGGGGTTATATAGCAGCAGGGATTTTATGTGGTACTAAAGCACGCTGGGACTATTTGGGGGTACTATATCAGGCCTGTTGGAGTATCTGAGGGTTACTATATCGGCTGGGAGTATTTGAGGGGTACTACTAGCAGTCTGCAAGTATTTTTGAGGTACTTTACAATTGGGAGTATTTGGGGGGTAGTATAGGCAGTCTTGGTGGGATGTGTATTGCTGGGGAGAAAAGGTGAGGCTGGGAGTATTAGTGGGACACTTATCTTAGGCAGGTGGGCTCTATTTGGGGGTACTATACAGGCGGGTCTATTTGCGGTAAACTATAGCAGTCTGACCGTAAGTGGGGGTACATCTCAGTCGCTATAATTGAGGGACATCTGTGCAGGAATGTGGAACTAATTTCTGGGGGATACTGTAGCCCTGGTAGTATTTCTAAGGGGTACTCTGAGTTATTGGGGGGGACTCCTATAGCACGCTGGGAAAGTATTGGGGGGTAGTATTAGCAGGCTTGGGAGAATTGGAGGTAGCTTAATAGCATGCCTGCTTAGTTAATTAGGGGAAACATAGCAGTGCTGAGAGTATTTGGGGACACACTATAGCCGCTGAGAGTATTTAGGGTACTACTAGCCACGGCGTGAGTCTTTTGGGGGGACCCACTATCTGGCAGTACTGACCAGTGTATACTTTAGCAATGACCTTGATAGGTATTTCTTTTCGGCACAATAATCACATCATTATGAATCTTGTAATGAGGTTGTCTCCTTGCGTTATCGATATGACTTTTCCTCGACCCTCTCCTCTAGTTTCCTGTGTTACCAAATCATCACTTGACCTGTCTGACATCATCGCCGCCTCCCCTGACTCCTTCATAAGTCATAAAGCCGCACCTTATCGTTCCCGCTCCAGGTGTGAGGTAACACGTAGCCTATAGTATCAGAGAAGAGAGGTCATAGGTCACGTGTTTTCCATCCCAACTGAAAGAGATACAGTTTAACAGGGACCCCTAGAAGCCCGCTCAATATCATGTCCCATTCCAGTCAGTACCCCTGGCAGTCAGCACTCTACAGGACCTACAACGTCCCAGCTCCCAAATCTGGGGACATCCAGTATATACGTAATGGCCTCTGCTCAGAGCGGCAGTATCCATGTGCGTCCACCGCTCCTCTGTGTATGGCGCTTGTGCCAGTCCCCAGGACATTCCCTGTCCCCTCCCAGGACACGTGTGGAGGCTTTCCTCTCCCAGTGACTCATTGTCCTGATTCAGATATGAACAGTATCCGGGGTCGGGAGTTTCTCATCACTTATATCCTGGTGTTAAAATATTTCCTAATACTGAAATCTTCTCAGAATTCCTCCAGTTCATCGTACACATGAAGTCTCGGGCCTCAGCCAGACCCGGCTCGACCAGCGCACCGTATTGAGATGGATCAATAACCCGATATTTACTCATGTCATTAAAACCCCCGTCATGACAGGTTCCTCAGTCGCCTCGCCTGCTCATTCCCCTACCCAACCGCAAACACTGGGCCGCCCCATGACTTCAGCATGGCAGATTATCTCATTTGGTATGTCCCGGTGATTGGATTCCTTACTACACATGTAATTGCCGAATCTCGACCAGGATCTTCGTGGGCGGTCGCTCCCATTAGAAGTCCCAAACTCAAGTAATCCAGATATTTAGGGCATCATTCCACTCGGATCCCTGATTATTTACATCCTATAACCCCAGTGCGGCAGGATAGGAACGACAGACACATGTCATTATTATCTGTATGTAATGACTGTACCGGTAATGGGTAATGTGTTGTGTTTAACACTAATGTATCCTCCTGAGGTAATGCGGCCTTCTGATTCACTGCGACCTCATGAACGTCCAACACAGGAGATAGTTTAAATACAAGTGGGTTTCTGTCTTGTGGCTCTTGATCTGATCTTGTCTTAAGGGATAGTCCTCCCACAAAGACGTAGCTTCTTAAATGTACTCGGTCACAGAATATCAATTCTCTAATTCACTGTTAGTAACAATAATGCATGCATTTCACAGACATAATTCCAACTTGTCTCTATCAGTCCTGGTGCACACAATTTTGTTTGCCCGTTTTTTTGTTTTTCTGGTTGACCCCCGTATGTTCTAAATTTAGTGGCAGCATCGATATATTGCTGCCCTGAGCTCTTCTCTTGCCTTCACCCCCCCCCACCGGCGGCCATTGCAGGACGAGCTCACACAACACTAATCAACACAGACTTCCTGCCGGCGCTGAGAGGGTAAACCTGCAGCAGATAGGTCTTTATCCAGGGAAGGGAGGAGGTTAGATTCCTGTGTAGTATAGATCATTTGTGGACGTTTTATGTGGTCAGTGGAGGGGTTATTGTTATTATGGCCAGGGCAGATATGATGGTCGGGATGGGTGGGACTATCTTCTCCTCTAGGGCCCTCTATACTACTGCATATGGGGTCCCCACCTGGACCCGTGATCAGTGTGTCTTGGTGCTGTTCTCTTTAAGACCATTGTTTTGAAGTAAGAAAACCGTCCCTTTAACAATTACCTGGAAAATGTCCTTCGCACCCAGCGGTCCAGGGTCACCACACACATTAGGGTTCACCACACTGCAGGTCCATGGGGTCCCCCCCGGTCAGGGTCCCACAGCGGTCACTGGTCGCCACACCGGTCAGGGTCACCGCGTCCTGGTACACTGGCAGCTAAAAAGTGGGCGAAGCATGGCTAGCCAAATACACAGCTGCATGAAATTCTGTTAGATCTGCAAATGTGGAGACTCAATGAGTCAGGCGCAGGGATTTCTGGCAGTGAATCGAGATCGCAACAGAATATTTTATCTGACTATATATTGTGTGTGTCCTCACTCTGTGTCAAAGGTCAATCTCCCCTCTGATAGGAAAAAAAAAAAAAAATCAGCCTGGTAACCACCGCGCCGCCGCCCCTTTATCTCACCAAGGCCACTCACATATCTTCTGGAGATATAACCTCAGATTATAACTGATCCCCACTCCGACCTTACAGTACCTCAGGATGGAACGTACTGCCAAAATGTACATAACGCATTATATAGAATCAAACTTAAAGGTGACGTCCAGGATTGAAGCCAAAAAAAAATCTACTGTTCCCAAAGCAAGCAAGTGTCCCTATCTTCAGTGCAGCACATGTTACACGAGCAGAGAGCTGAGCACATTGTACCATAGTGTCCTATCTGCGGCAGCATGTGACAGAGCAGGAGAGTCTTCTAGCAGAGTTATATAGTGTCCTATCGCAGGCAGCATGTCTACAGCAGGAGGAGCTGAGCAGATTGTACTTAGTGTCGCTATCGCAGCAGCATGTTATATAGCCGGAGGAGCTGACCAGATGGTACATAGTGGGTCCTATCGGCAGGCATCATGTATAGAAGCAGGCGAGGAGCTGAGGCGATTGTACATAGTCCTATCTTCTGCAGTCGCATAGTTATAGAGCAGGAGGACGTAGCACATTTTACATACAGTGTCCTAATCTGCAGGCAGTAGTTATAGATCAGGAGGGGCCTGAGCACAGTTGTACCATAGTGTCCTATCTGCAGAGGCAGCATGTTATATCGAGGCAGGATAGGACTGACGATTGTAAAGTGGTCCTATCGCTGCTTCGGGCAGCATATTATCGAGCAGAAGACAGCTGAGCAGATTGTACCATATGTGTCCTAGTTTGCAGGCAGCATTGATAGAGGCCAGGAGGAGCTGAGCAGGTTGACAGGTCCTATCTGCAGGCAGCATGTTATCGAGCAGGAGCTAGAAGCTAGCAGATGTTACCTCTGTCTATCTGCAGGTAGCAGGTTATAGATACCGGAGGAGCTACAGATTGTAACATAGTTCCTTCCTATGCTGCAGGCAGCATGTTATAGAGCAGAGGGCATCCTGGCAGAATTATATATTAGCTGTCCTAATCCTGCAGGACATATGTTTATAGATTCAGGAGGCAGCCTAGAGCAAAATGTATATAGTGTTCCTATCTCCGGTAGCAGGTTATGAGCAGGAGGAGCTTGAGCAGATTGTACATAGTGATCCTATCTGCAGGCTCGCATGTTATAGAGCAGGAGGAGCTGAGCAGACTTGTTACAATAGTCTCCTACTGCAGCAGCATGTTACGAGCAGGAGGAGCTGAGCAGAAGTATATAGGGTCCTACGGCAGGCAGCATGTTTATAGAGCAGGAGGAAAGCTGAGCAGAAATGTATATAGTTGGCCTACTCTGCAGGCATCATTTTATAGAGCAGGACCGGGGTCTTAGCCACAATGCTAATTGTCCTATCTCTCAGGCAGCAGTTTAGCACAGAGGAGCTGAAAATATTGTAACATAGTGCCCATCTGCAGGCACCTGTTATAGACAGAGGAGCTGAGCAGATTGACATATGTCCTAGGTCTGCAGCACATGTTTAGAGCAGGAGAGCCTGAACGATTGTCATAGTGTTCCTATTCGGCGGCGCAAATTTTCTAGGCAAGGAGGAGCTGTGCAGCAGAATTGTATATAGTGTCCCTATCTGCAGGCAGCATGTTTAGAGCAGGAGGAGCTGACAGCAGAATGGATTATAGTGTCCTATCTGCAGGCAGCATGTTATACGCAGAGGAGGAGCTGAGTCACTGATATGTATATTAGTGTCCTACTATCTGCAAGGCAGCATTTATAGAGGCAGGAAGGAGCTGAGCAGAATGTATATAGTGTCCCTATCTGCAGTCAAGCATGTTATAGAGCAGAGGAGCTGAGCACCTTTATCACGTGTCCTATCTTCAGGCAGCATGGTCTAGACGCAGGAGGAGCTGAACAGATTGTACATAGTGTCCTATCTGCAGGCAGCATGTTTAAGTGAGCTGAGGAATGCCTGAGCATATTGTACCTAATTTCCTATCTGCAGGCAGCCATGTTATAGAGCATGAAGGACAGCTGACAACAAGATTGTACATAGTGGTCTATCTTCAGGCAGCATGTTTTTATGAGCAGAGTGTGGCCCCCCCCTGATGCAGATTGTACATAATGTCCTATCTGCGGGCAGGCAGCATGTTATAGAGCAGGAGGAGCTGAGGCAGTCTCGACCAGGCAACATTCTCTGCCCTCACAGTTGTAGTGTAATTTTCAGTAATTAGACATGATCTCGCTGCGGTTTAAGCTGCGGATTGGGTTCCTTAGTGATTTGCGGCGCTCAGTCACTGTGAGTTCATTATTGTTGCGGTTTATCCAGGGTGACGGTCGCCTCGGGTCGCTGCATTACCATACTGGTCCACATAGCTACATTGGGTCACACTGGATTCCAAAAATACTAGCACAACCCGAGACGCCCCAGAACACTGACCCTCATGTTACAAACACCTCCCACTTTCTGATTATTTTTTGGTTGTATCCTGTTGTTTTCGCTCTTCCTTTCTTCTTCTTTTTGATATTTCCCAGATTTTGTATGCGAATTGTATAAGCTGGAGAACCTGCAGGATGAGACCGCAGGAGGGCGGAGGGTGAAGTAGTGGAAGTGCCATCACACATGGAAACTCCGGCTGACACTGTAGTCGTCCATAGCATAAATCGGCGCCAAATTGTTGCAGCAAAATGGAAGGGGGCGGAGCTAATGGTAGGTAAGGTGGCGGTCCTAGTGACAGATGTAGGCAGGACTATGATGGAAGGGCGGTCCTTGTTCTGGAAGGGGGCAGGTCTCATAATAGAATGGGGGGTCCTAGTGCTAGAAGGGGCCACTTGCGGCTGAGTTGAGATGTCGGCGCTACCCCGTGGAGGTCACTGATTACTCCCTCCCTTCTCTTGGGGGACCCCTGGTTGGGTGTGGGCAGGGTCGCGTCAGAGGTAGTATGTCGGTCGCTCCGGAGGTCACATGTTGGTCTTCCCTGCTGCTCTTGGGGGACCCCTGGGGGTTTGGTGTCGTCAGGGGGTTTGCGGTAGAGCTGAGATTCGGCGCTTTCCTGGAGGTCAATTGTGTGATGGCTCCCTGCTGCCTTGGGGTGGACCCCCCCCAGGGTCTGGGTGGTTGGGTGCACAGCACACGGTGTGTGTGCGGATATCATGAGATGTTGTGCATCCGGAGGTCACATGTGTGCGGCTCCCTGCTGCTCTTTGGGGGACCCCTGGGTTGGGTGGTACAGGGGTGTTCGGAAGAGCTGGATGTCCGGTGGTACCGTAGGTCACATGATTGAGGCTCCCCATGCCGGCCTTGGGGTACCCCTGGGTTGGGTGTGGGCAGGGGGTGTTGTGGCAAGCTGAGATGTCGTGCTCCGTAGGGTCACAATATGTGATGAGCTACTGTTCCCCCTGCTGCTCTGGGGACCCCCTGGTTGGTGTAGACGTGGGTGTGCGGCAGAGCTGAGATGTCGGCGCTCCCGGAGGTCACATGTGTGGAGGCTCCCTGCTTGCTCTTGGGGGACCCTGGGTTGTGTTGTAAGACGGGGGGTGTTGCGGCAGACTGAGATTGGCGGTGCTCCTGGAGGTCACATGTGTTTTGAGGCTCCGCTGCTGCTCTTGGGTGGAACCCCTGGGTTGGGTGTCAGACGGGGGTGCGGCCGAGCTGAGATGTCGGTGCTTCGGAGGTCAACAGTGTGATTGTCCCTGCTGCTTTGGGGGACCCCGGGTTGGGTGGGGGGGGGGGAGAAGGTGTGTGCGGCAGATCTAATTTCGTTGCTTCGCTTAGTTTTCCTGTGTGTGTGGGCTCCCAGCTCTCGGTCATTGGACCCCCTGGGGTGGGTGTGTGTGCAGGGGTGTGCGGTAGAGGTTGAAGATGTCTCGCTCCAGGGTCAACATGTGTGGGCTCTCCCTGCTGCTCTTGGGGGACTCGGTTTGGGTGTGGCAGGGGGTTTGCGGCAGAGCTGAGAGTGCGTCGCTCCGGAGGTCACATGTTGTAGGCTCCCTGCTGCTCTATGGTGGACTCCCGGGTTGGGTGTGGGCGGGGTGTGCGCATGAGCTGATATGTCGGCGCTCCGGCAGGCTCCCATGTGGGGGCTCCCTGCTGCTTTGGGGGACCCCTGGTATTGGGTTAGACGGGTGTGTGCGTAGAGCTGCTGATTTTGTGCTCCGGAGGTCAACTGGTGGGGCATCCCCGCCGCTCTCTGGGGGACCCCTGGGTGGTTGGGGAAGGGGTTGGCGGGTAGAGCTGAGATGTGGCGCTCCTGAGGTGCCATTATGTTTGGGGCTCTCCATCTGCTCTTGGTGGACCCTGGGTTTGGTGGGGGCAGGGGTAGTGCGGCAGAGCTGGATGTCGGTGCTGCATCCAGGTCACATCGTGTGAAGGCTTATGTCCTATTCCGCATCCAAGACTGAACGCGGTGATGAGTGGCTGCGCACACAGGCTGTATCCATCAGCCGTTCCCTGCACTTCCCGTGGTTGCT
This sequence comes from Engystomops pustulosus, assembly GCA_019512145.1. Taxonomy (NCBI): domain Eukaryota; kingdom Metazoa; phylum Chordata; class Amphibia; order Anura; family Leptodactylidae; genus Engystomops; species Engystomops pustulosus. The sequence continues at coordinate 47,575 of WNYA01000597.1, forward strand.
CTTAGTGACTCCTGTCCCTTTCCTTCCCTCCTCCTGCAACTTACCCATTTATGAGCCCCATAAAACTACCGGTGGTAGTGTGGTACTGGAACGCGTAGGGCTGGGCGGCTCCTCCGGACACTGCCGGGCCTGGTTGGGGTCCGTCGCGTTACTGCACTGCCCTTATCCGCAGCACACAAGATAAGCCGCCGTCCATAAGGCGTAAAACTGTAACTGGTAGTGAGAGGTGCGCTTCGGGTCAGCCGACCCAATCATAAACCCAACAACCTCACTAATGACCCCTCTTATCTCCATCCTAACCAAAGCCCAGGGGTGGGCGTCCCTTAACATAGCGGGGCCGTTGGCTGTGTCTGTGCCGTACCCAGGTCATAGGGGGGCGCCAATGGCTCGCTATCAGTCACCTCACCTTCCCTCCCTGCGCTCCTTCATCAGATTTTGCACAGTTAGATGGGTCAGGTATGGGCCACAGGTATAGATAGGTCAGGTAATGGCAAGTAAGATGGGTCAGGTATGTGGGCACGCGTAGAGATGTGGGTCATTATGGCACATTAAGATGGGTCGAGTATGGGGCACAGTATAAGACGGGTCCAGGTATGTGCACAGTTAGATGGTCAGGTATGGGCACAGTATGGATGGGTCAGGTATGGGCCATATAGATGGGTCGGTATGGGCACAGATAGATGGGTCCAGGTTTGGGCACAGTATAAGATTGGTCGGGTATGGACCCAGTATATATGGGTCAGGAGGTATGGCACAGTATAAGATGGGTCCTCAGGTAATGTTGGCACAGTAAGATGGGTCAGGTATTGGGACTGGGGCACAAGATAATAGATGGGTCATTCTGGGCACAGTCTTGATGGCAACCAGGTTGTGCCACCGGATAGAATATTGGCACAGGTTGGGCACAGTACAATGGGTCAGGTATGGGCACAGTATAGATGGGTCAGGTATGTGCACAGTATAGATGGGTCAGGTATGTGCACAGTTAGATGGGGTCAGGTTATGGGCACAGTTATAGATGCACATGGTATGGCACAGTATAGATGGGTCAGGTAAGGGCACTATAAAATGGCCCAGGTGTCTATGGCACATTATAGATGGCACGTTATGGACATATAGATGGGTCAGGTATGGGCACCAGTACATCGATGGGTGCAGGTATGGGCACTCACATATAGGATGTGGGGCCAAGTAGTGGGCACAGTATAGATGGTCAGATATGGCGGTCCAGTACAAGGGTCGTATGGGTACAAGTATAGATTGGTCCAGATAATGGGTACAGTATAGATGGTCAGTTATGGGCACAGTAGAGATGGAGTCGATATGGGTACAGCTATAGATGGGCTCAGGCTATGGTACAGTATAGATGGGTCAGGTATGGGCACAGTATAGATGGCACAGGTATGTGCACAGTATAGATGGCACAGGTATGTGCACAGTATAGATGGCACAGGTATGTGCACAGTATATATGGCACAGGTATGTGCCTTTATAGATGCACGTAAATGGACACAGCTACAGCAGAGAGCGGGGTGGTCATGATGGGTCACAGTATAGAGGGTTCATCGTATGGGCACCGTATAGTTGGTCAGGTATGGGCCATAATATAGATGGGTCAGTTATGGCACATATAGAGGTGTCAGGTATGGGCAACGGTAATAGATGGGTCAGTATGGGCACAGTATAAGGATGGGGTCAGGTATGATGGGCCACAGTAGATGGGTACATTATGTGTCACATATAGTGTGTCGTGGTATGTTGCCAGTAGGAAGATGGGTCAGGTATGTGCTCAGTATAGATGGTCCGAGGATGTGCACAGTATAGATGGGTTCAGGTAATGGGCACGTATAGATGGGGTCGGTATGTTGCACAGTTACTATATGGGGTCAGGTATGGGGCAGCAGTATAGATTGGGTCAGGTATGATGGCACAGTTATAGATGGGTCAGGTATGGGCACATAAGATGGGTCATGTTTGTCACAGTATAGATGGTCAGGTATGGGGGCCAACAGTATAGATGGGTCAGTATGGGCACAGTATCGATGGGGTCAAGGTATGGGTACAGGTAAGTTGGTCAGGTTATGGCCACAGTAAGTTGCACAGGTATGTGCACAGTATACAGATTGGCAACAGGTATGTGACACGTATAGGCGGGGTCCATTTATGGGCACATATAGATTGGGTCCAAGGTATGGCACTATGATGGCACGGTATGGGCTACAGTATAGATGGGTCAGGTATGTGCACAGTATAGATGGTCAGGTATGGGTGCACAGTATAGATGGGTCAGGTATGGCCAGTATAGATGCACAGGGTAAATGTGCACAGTATAGATGCAACAGGTAAGGTGCACAGTATAGATGGGGTCAGGTAATGTTCACAGTATAGATGGGCAAGGTATTGCCAGTATAGATGGGTCTAGTATGGGCACAACAGATAGATTGGCACTCGTATGTGCACAGTATAGATGGCACAGGTATGTGCACAGTATGATGGCACGGTATGGACACAGTATAGCGGGGTCATGTATGGGCACGTATAGAATGGTTTATGTATCGACACGCTTATATCTATTATCCTGGATATGTTACCTATGGTCGGTTATGTGCAGAGGGTGTGGCCGTTCTGTACATGGTAGATAGTTATGTGTTTATTAGGATCCTCCTTTGATGCGTCACTCTACTACTGTGGACTGCAGGTCCTCACAGTTCACAGGGACCGACGTGGTCGTAACTCTGGCACGCACGCACCCCCGACATTCCGGACACGTTCGCTCCATCCCCTGAGCCGCCTGTATTTACTACTCCGAGTGTCGGGATCTCTGTGGTTCTGACCCTGTTATCCCTTCACTTCCTGTATACAAGAGACAGGACTGGCATCAGGATAGGAGTAGTAGTACCATGCCCATATATCAGGATAGGGGAGTAGTATACTCTGTTGGTCCATATATACAGTATAGAGTAGTAGTACCCTTTGCTGCTTTCTCATATACAGAATGGAGTAGTAGTACTGTGCTGGTGCCCATATATCATGATAGAGGAGTATTGTACTGATGCTGTGCCCAGATCTTCAGGTAGGAGTAAGTGTACTGTGCATTGTCATTCATACAGGATAGGAGTCGTAAGTACTGTGCATGCTCATATATACAGGATAGGGGGGAGTAGTACTGTGCTGTGTCCATAAGACAGGATGGATAGTATACTAGTGCTGTGCTCATATATACATGATATGAGTATTATTCTGTGCTGTGCCCAGTATATAACATGAGAGGAGTTAGTAAATATGGTTGCTGTGCCATATTACATGAAGGAGGAGTAGTACTTTGCTGTGTCCATATATACAGGATCGGAGTATTAGTACTGTGCAAGTGCGCAGATGGACCCACGGATACAGGGGTAGTTATCCCGTATGTTCCATATATACAGGATAGGTAGTATACGGTGCTGTGCCCATATATAACAGGAGCAGGAGTAGTAGTACTGTTCTGGCTCATATATACGGAAGGAGTGTAGTAGTCTGTGGCAGTGCCTATCTCAGGATAGGCGTATAGTACTGTGCTGTTGCCCCATATATACAGGATAGGATATAGTACTTGTCTGTGCTCATATATAACAGGATAGGGGTAGTAGACTGTGCTGTTCCATATATACAGGATAGGAAGTAGTAGTACTGTGCACTCTCGTATATACAGGTTAGATATTATTACTGGCGCTGTGCTCGTATATACGGATAGGAGTACTAGTACTGTGCTGTGCTCGGTATATTACAGGATAGGAGTAGGTATCTGGTGCTCTGCCCACATATATACATGGATAGGAGTAGTAGTACTGTGCTGCGCCCATATATACCAGGCTACCGGATATTATACTGTGCTGTGCCCATATATACAGGATAGAGTAGAGTACTTGTCGGCTGTGCTCTATCTCAGGATAGGATAGTAGTACTTGTTGCTGTGCCCATATATACAGGATAGGAGTAGTAGTACTGTGCTGTGCACCTATATCTGTAATGGGATCCGGGGTGGGCTCCTGTTTCTCTGCGTCCTCTGCACCCCAATATCTGTAATGGGGGGATGAGGCTCCTGGGTGTCTGCGTCCTCTGCACCCCCATATCTGTTATAGGGTCCGGGGGTAGATACCGCATCCCTGTGATGTGCCCGGCAGTAACCTGCAGTCTGGTCAATAAATAATCACATTCCGGGGCGCACGTGAGTTCTCTGGTGTACACCTCTCGGGCGAGGAGGACCCCGGTTACAGCTCCCTGGTTGTAAATGACATTCGATAACACCGACCGGTGGCTGATCCCTATTTGTGCGAATAAAAGGTCCCTACTCATTTTTACTTAATTTATTATGGCCCAATCCCCGCGATCATATCCCATTGATAACCAGTAATCCGTTCCATCTCTCCACGGTGCCGCCTGGTACCCGCCCCCCTGCCGTGCCCCACCAGGAACTTTCCCAGGCTCCTGCTAGCAGGGGGTGTAATGCATGTGTCTACTGGGTGCCCCAGTCCAGGGGTTTGGGAGGCACAGGCACGTGGAGCGTGAGATAATGGGGCTCTGACTGACTGATGCCGAGGACATGTGACCTGCGCCAGATCTGCCCGGAGTGAATATTACCAAGAACATTGTGATGTAATTATCCACAACCACAAGACACGACTGTTATCATCAGGATCATTATAACCTAAATCTGCAGTTAGAGTTATTTATTTTCCCTGGAGAGACCTCCCACTCCTGCTTGTGCCTTGCTCTCTGCATCCATTGTATGTAGTGTCCCCCTGAAGAGTTGTATCAACCTCACAACTGCTGTCTCTGTGCTCTCCTTTTGGCAGCCATGTTTATGTCTGTCCCTGGAGAGATGTGGAATCAGACCTCACACAAACTGCTTGTGCTTCTGTGCGCTCTTGCAAGCCAGTGCTTATGTACTGTCCGTGGAGAGATTTTTACAGACCTCAACATGCGCACACTGCTGGGCCTCTGTGCTCCTTTGCAGCCAGTGTTAGGTATTGGTCCCCTGGCGAGGTGTGTAATCAATACCTCACACTGCTGTGCTCTGTTCTCTCTTCGTCTGCACGCCAGTGTATGTATTCGTCCCTGGAAAGATGTGTATCAATCTCACCCACTGCTGTGCTCTGTGCTCTCTGCACCATGTTATTATTTGTCCCGGGAGAGTGTTAATCAGCCTCACATCGCTGGTGCTCTGTGCTCTTTCTGCAGCCAGTGTTATAGACATGCCGGAGTCCCTGGAGAGATTGTAATCAACCTCACAGCTGCTGTGCTCTGTGCTCTCTGCAAAGCCAGTCGTTCTGTACTGTCCCTGGAGCGATGTGTTAATCAGACCCACACTGTGTCCTGTGCTCTCTGCAGCCCAGTGTTATGTATTGTCCCTGGAGAGATTTGAAAATCATACCTTCAACACTGCTGGGCGCTGTGCTCTCTGCAGCCATTGTTATGTATCTGTCCCAGGAGAGAGGTGGTAGTAATCAAGACCTCACACGCTGCTCTGTGCTCTCGCAGATCCAGTGTTTATGTCTGTCCTGGAGAGATTGTAATCGCACCTCACACTGCTGTGCTCTGTGCTTCGTCTGCAGCCAGTGTTGGTAATGCTCCCTGGGACGATTGTAATCCGAGACATACCCCTCACCTTAACACACTGGCTGTTGCCAGTCTGTTCTCTCTTGCGAATGCACATGTCCCGTTGGTCTGTTATTTCCCGGCAGAATGTTTTAATCAATAAATGAAAACTACGGCCCAAAAACCTCCACCCTCACACTAAAAGGACCTATAACTTTTGAGCTACTGTTCTTCTACATCTTGCCATACCCTTTTTAATGTCCTATTTCCACCCCGTGGGCGTCATAGTCATTATATCCTCCTCCCGATCACCCAGCCTCTTTACTTTTCTCGTGATTTCGACATCTCTTACAGGTAACTTGTCTAATTAATCGTATAGGGCGATGAGTGAAGTCTCTGCAGGCCAGTGGGTTAGGTATTTCCCTGAGTAGTGTGAATCAAACCTCACAACTCAAACACTTCTGGTGGCTCTTACTGCTGTTTCTTCTGTGCTATCTCTCGTGCAGAAAGCCAGTTTTAGTATTGTCCCTGGCGAGATTGTATCAAGAATAATACCTTCACCACTCTCTGCGTTCAAACTGGTTTCTGCTGTTCTCTGTGCTCTCCTGCACCAGTGTGTGTGTGTATTGTCCCCTGGAGAGATGTGTAATCAGACCTCACATGCTCGTGCTCTGTGTCGCTCAGCAGTGTTATTTATTGTCCCTGGAGAGATGTGTAATTCAGACTCACACGTCTGCTGTGGCTCTGTGCTTCTCTGCAGCCAGTTGTTATGTAATGTCCCCTGGAGAGATGTGTAATCAGACCTCAACACTACACTGCTGTGCGCTGTGCCCTCGGCACCAGTTTATGTATTGTCCCTGGAGAGTGTGTAAATCAGACCTCACACTGCTGTGCTCTTGCTCGGCTGCAGCCAGGGTTATGTACTGCCCTGAGAGATGTTAATCACCTCACCTCCTGTGCTCTGTGCTCTCTGCAGCCAGTGTATATGTATTGTCCCTGTAGATATGTGTATCAGACCTCACCCTGCTGTGCCTGTGCTCTCTGCAGCAAGTGTTCTGTATGGTCCCTGGAGAGAGTGTAATCAGACTCACCGCTGGTCTCTGATGCTTCTACTCTCTGCAGCCGTGTTATGTCTGTTCCCCTTGGGAAGAGGAATGTGTAATCAGACCTCACACTGCTGTGCTCTGTGCTCTCTGCAGCCAGTGTTTGTATTGTCCCTGAGAGATTGTGTAATCAGTGTTAGGGGGGTTATCCGCACACTTGCTGTCCTCTTTCTGTCTGCAGCAAGTGTTCTGATGGGGTTATCCTCACCTGCTGCTTGCTCCTGTGGCTGTCCTGCAGCAAGTGTTAGGGGAGGAGAGGGGGTTTATCCGATCCCCACACTGCCGCTGCTGTGCCTGTGCTTCTGCAGCAAAAGTGTTAGGTTTAGCGAGGAGGGAGGAAGCGGAGGAGGGGGTGTGTCCTCACATACTGCTGTGCCTCTGGCCGTGCTGTCTGCAGCAAGTGTTCGGAGGGGGTTATCCCACACTGCTCTTGTCCCTTCTGTTCTTTTCCTGATATTATTGTAGTATGAACCTAAAAAACTTTTTGCCTGAGCTCGTGCTTTCTATTTCTAGATGAAGGGGAAGATGAGGGGCGAGGAGGCGGACACATAGCAACAGCAGTGTAGGCCACAGTGTGCGGCAGAGGTGAGATGTCGGCGCTCCGGAGGTCACATGTGTGAGGCTCCCTGCTGCTCTTGGGGGACCCCTGGGTTGGGTGTAGACGGGGGGTGTGCGGCAGAGCTGAGATGTCGGTGCTCCGGAGGTCACATGCGGCAGAGCTGAGATGTCGGCGCTCCGGAGGTCACATGTGTGAGGCTACTGTCCTGATTCCGCTATCAGACTGATAAGCGGTGATTGGCGGCGCACACGGCTGTAAAGTCATCAGGCTGTTCCCTGGCACATGCCCCGTGGTGGCTCTGTAGTGACTCCTGGCACTTACCCATGTAATGAGCCCCATAAAACTACCGGTGTAGTGGTACGGGACGCGGAGGGCTGCGGCTCCTGACACTGCCTCGCGTTACTCACTGCCCTTATCCGCAGCAAACAAGATAAGCGCCATAAAGGCGTAAAACTGTAACTGGTAGTGAGAGGGCGCGGGCGGGCAGCCGACCCAATCAGACCCAACACCTCACTAATGACCCTCTTATCTCCCATCATAAACAAAGCCCCGTCCCTTAACATAGCGGCCGTTGGCTGTGAGTCTGTGCCACGCCAGGGCAGTAGGGGGCGCCAATGGCCTATCAGTCACCTCATCCTCCGCTGCGCTCCTTCATCAGATGTGCACAGTATAGATGGGTCAGGTATGGGCACAGTATAGATGGGTCAGGTATGGGCACAGTATAGATGGGCACAGTATAGATGGCACAGGTATGGACACAGTATAGCGGGGTCATGTATGGGCACAGTATAGATGGTTTAGGTATGGACACTCTTATAAATGATCCTGGATATGTTACCTATGGGTCAGGTATGTGCAGGGGGTGGGCAGGTCTGTACATGGGATGAGTAATGTTGTGTATTAGGAGCCTCCTGTGATGTCACTGGGACTGCAGGTCCTCACATCACAGGGACCGACTTGTGTAACCTCAGGTCACTGACCCCCGACATTCCTGACACTTTACTCCATCCCTGATCCGCCTTTATTTACTCCGCGTGTCGGGATCTCTGTGTTTCCTGAACCCTGTGATCCCTTCACTTCCCTGTATTACAAGAGACAGGGACTGGAATCAGGATAGGAGTAGTAGTACCATGCCCATATATACAGGATAGGGGTAGTAGTACTGTGCTGTGTCCATATATACAGGATAGGAGTAGTAGTACTGTGCTGTGCTCATATATACAGGATAGGAGTAGTAGTACTGTGCTGTGCCCATATATACAGGATAGGAGTAGTAGTACTGTGCTGTGCCCATATATACAGGATAGGAGTAGTAGTACTGTGCTGTGTACATATATACAGGATAGGAGTAGTAGTACTGTGCAGTCAGTGTTATGTAATGTCCCTGGAGAGATGTGTAATCATACCTCACACTGCTGTGCTCTGTGCTCTCTGCAGCCAGTGTTATGTATTGTCCCTAGTTGCAGCCAGTGTTATGTATTGTCCCTGGAGAGATGTGTAATCAGACCTCACACTGCTGTGCTCTGTGCTCTCTGCAGCCAGTGGTATGTATTATCCTTGGAGAGATGTGTAATCGGAGCTCTGTGAATGTTGTTAGTAGCAGCAGAACAGTGAAATATGTATTTATATTCCAGGATTGTAGCTTCTCCAAATGAACCTGTACTGTCCCCTATAGTCCTCTATATTCCTCTACTGTCCTCCATAGTCCTCTATATTCCTCTACTGTCCCCTATAGTCCTCTATATTCCTCTACTGTCCCCTATAGTCCTCTATATTCCTGTACTGTCCCCTATAGTCCTCTATGTTCCTGTACTGTCCCCTATAGTCCTCTATGTTCCTGTACTGTCCCCTATAGTCCTCTATATTCCTCTACTGTCCCCTATAGTCCTCTATATTAGTCCCGGACCAGTCCTTTAAATCATCTACATCCGGATCTTCCTCTACTTTCCCTATATCCTCGAGAGTTATCTATGTCCTCTATATTCATGTACAGTCATCTATAGCCATCCACAGTCATATATAGTCCTCTTGGTCCTTACGCTCCTCCATAGTCTCCACTATCCCCCATAGTCCCTTTACTGTCCTCTATATTCCTCTATCTTCCTCACTTACCCTCTATCCCTCTATGTTCCTGTCTGTCCCCTAGAGTCCTCTAGTTCCTGTTACTTCCCCTTATCCTCTTATTCCTCTACGGTCCCCTATACCCTCTATATTCCTCTATTTCCCCTATAGTCCCTCTATATTCCTGACTGTCCCCGATAGTCCCTATATTCCTCTCTGTCCCCTATCGCCTCTATATTTCTCTACTGTCTCCCTAGTCCCTCTATGGTTCCTAGTACTGTCCCCTATATCCCTCTATGTTCTGTACTGTCTCCTATACCTCTAATTCCTGAACGTCCCCGATAGTCCTCTATATTCCGCTATGTCCCCTATACTCCTCTAATTCCTCTACTGTCCCTAGAGCCTCTAGTCCGTATTGTCTGTCCCCTATAGTCCTCTATATGCCTCCTACTGTCCCGATACTCCTTCTATATTTCTCTACTGTCCCTCTAGAGTCCTCTAGTTTCCTGTACTGTCCCCTATAGTCCCGATATTCGCCTACTGTCCCCTATATCCTCTATATTCCCTGTACTGTTCCCTATACTCCTCTAGATTCCTGTACTTGTCCCCTATATCCTCTATGTTCCGGTACTGTCCTCTATATTCCTGTACTGTCCCCTATACTCCTCTATATTCATGTACTGTCCCCTATATTCGCTATGTTCCGTACTGTCCCTAGATTCCTCGATGTTCCTGTACTGTCCTCTATATTCCTTAACTGTCCCCTATAGTCTCTATGTTCCTGTACTGTCCCGCTATACGTCCGCTATATCATGTACTTCCCCTATATAGTTCTCTATGTTTCCGGTCGGTCCCCTATAGTCCGCTATGTTTCCTGTACTGTCCCCTATATCCCTCTATATTCCTCACTTGTCCTATATCCTCCAGATTCCGTACTGTCCCCTAAGTCCTCTATGTTCCTGTACTGTCCCCTATGTCCTCTAGGTTCCGTACTGTCCCCTAGAGTCCTCTATGTTCCTGTACTGTCCCCCTATGTCCTCCTATATTTCCTCTACTGTCCCCTATATCCTCTATATTCCGCTACTTCCTCCATGTCCTCTTATATTCCTCTACTGTCCCCATGTCCTCTATATTCCCTACTGTCCCCTATAGTCCTCTATATTCTTCTACTGTCCTCCTATAGTCCTCTATATTCGCTACTGTCCCCTATAGTCTCTATATCCCTCTACTGTCCCCGATAGTCCGTCTATATTCCTAACTGTCCCCTATAGTCCTCTATGTGTCCTTACTGTCCCTATAGTCCCATATCCTCTACGGTCCCCTATAGTCCTCTAATATTCCTCTACTGTCCTCCATAGTCCTCTATATTCCTCTATGTCCCCTAGAGTCCTCTATATTTCCTCTCTGTCCCCTGTAAGCTCCGCTATATTCCTGTACTGTCCCCTATAGTCCTCTATGTTCTGTACGTGTCCACCTATAGTCCTCATTTTGCCTGTAACGGTCCCCTATAGTCCTCTATATTCCTCACTGTCCCCTATAGTCCTCTAATATCCTCTACTGTCCCCTAGCTATATCCTTACTTCTTATTTATTTTCTTCTACGTCCCCCTATAGCTCTATATTCTCGCTACTGTCCCCTATAGTCATATATCTATTTCGCCTATAGTCCTCCTCTATATACACGCTGAACGCCATTGCTTCCCTATGGGAGACTCTCCTGTTCTGAAATATGTACCTATCGCGGTACTAGTGCCACTCCCAGCAGACAGGGGGGTAGTGCTTTCTATAGGTGACTATAGATGATCACGACCCTTCTCTCTGACTGCGCGTTTTCGGGGTCACTTCCCCCCTGCGACTTGTAGTTTTTATAATTTTACTCTTGACTCTACCCATCCGTCTTCCTGGACATCCCCTCAGATTGATGTATTCCTAATCCCTGCGATAACAAAGCACGCGCCGGAGGCACCAGTGGATGGGGCTGAGAGGTCGGGAGCGCATGCATGATGATTGGGGCCAGCAGCGGGATCAATCAGGGGCGACCCCATCACTCTCCGCTGTGTACTCAGCCTCAGATGGATGTGACGGCCGCACCTCTTCATCAATTACTGATCCCCATTCCCGGGACAGTCACGTACCACGGCACGGGGCCGGCTCTGGGGTTCACCCTCATTTCTCACATCTCTGACACATAAATCTATACTGAGCTAATCAGGCTGAGGGTTTGTACTGTTGAGCTTAGAAGTTGAGGTGCATTCCGCTGTCCACCATCGGTCCAATCACAGCACCATACATTGTATAGTGGCCGTCCCGGTATTGTCTTGGCATGGTAGCCTGAGACTGTGACTGCATGGAGTGGAGGGGGGAGAATGATCGCTGCCTGTGCCCCCCCCTCCCGCCATCGGCATATGGCTCATAGGTGATAATGGTCAATGATAGACATGTCCCATGAAGGACACTGATCCCTATACACAGGCTAGTCATAGTAATGTAGGAGGGTCCGACCACTAGAGAAACATAATACCACCATCGAAACTGAACAGGGTCCAACCGCAACCAGATGCAGCCCTTGCTAGGAGTGGCGCTGTTCCAGAATTGGTAGGCCATTCTTTTCTAATTGATTATCACACCCGAGTGTTCCCCTCCCCCACTAGGGCCCACCCGAACACAGGTTATGTGCGCCCCCCGATAAATCTCCTGGTGACGTTCTCCTCCTTTACGGACATGAACGCGGTTTTGTGATTCTAGCTCGTCAGATGGAGAGAACATTTATTATATCTCATATTACAGGGTCCCCCCCCCCACACGTATCAGCCACAAATCATGCTAGTTCAGCGCTGAGATGGTTGGTTCATCTGGGTAGATTCGAGGTTGTCTGCAGCAGCTAGGAGTGTAATGACGGGTTCGTGACGGTGTGTAGATATTCTGCAGCAGCCGAGGTGTGTTATGGGTTCTGCGCAGGGTGGTATTATGGTTGCTGCAGCGAGGTTTACGAGGTGTCGCAGTATGATGATGAGGTTCTGCAGTAAGCTGAGGTGTGTATGATGAGGTTCTGCAGTCAGCCTAGGTGGTGTAGGAGAGGTTCTGCAGCAGCGAGATGGTGTATTATGAGGCCTTCTGCAGCAGCCGAGGTGTGTATCTACGAGTTCTGCAGCAGCCGAAGTGTGTAATCTGAGGTTCTGCAGGCACTAGTGTTGAAGATGAGGTTCTGCGACAGTAGTGAGGTGTGTATCATGAAGCGTTCTGCAGCAGCTGAGATGTGTGTTATGAGTTGGGCGATTGTTCTGTGTTCTGCAGCGAGGTGTTGTATGATTGAGTTCTGCAGCTAGCTGAGGTGTGTTATGATGAGGTTTCTGCAGTAGCTGAGTGTGTAGTATCCGAGGTTCTGCAGCCAGCTGAGGGTGTGTATTGATTGGGTTCTGCAGCAGCTGAGGTGTGTATGATGAGTTCTGCGCAGCAGGGTGTGATGAGATGAGACTAGGTGTTGATAGGTTCTGCAGAGCTGGGTGTTGATGATGAGGTTCTGCAGCAGAGGTGGCCTAGTAGGTGTGTATTAGTTAGAGGTGAGGTTTTGGGTTGCAGCAGTGGTTCTTCGATGGTTGTGTAGAGTTCACTGAGTTCGCAGCAGCGTGTTATAGGTCGGACCACCCTGATGAGGTTATTCTGGGCCCAGCTGAGGATTTGTATGATGAGGGTTCTGCAGACAGCTGAGGTGCTGTATTGATGAGGTTCTGCACGCTGAGAGTGTGTATGATGATTTCCAGCTGAGTGTGTATGATGAGGTTCTGCATCACTGAGGTGTTATTATTACTGTCCCCTATAGTCCTCTATATTCCTCTACTGTCCCCTATAGTCATAGTTATCTATTTTCGCCTATAGTCCTCCATCATCATCTACACTGCTGCAAGCCATTGCCTCCCTATGGGATGACTCTCCTGTTCTGAATGATTACACTACGGGACTATAGGGCCCCCCAGCAGCACAGGGGGCTATGGCTTTCTATAGGTGACTATAGATGATCACGGACCCAGTTCTCTGCTGCTGCCTGTTTTCGGGGGTCACTTTCCCCCCTGGTGTCCTGACTCTCCCCATTTGTCTCCCTCCCCATCCGTCTTCCTGACATCCCTCAGATTGATGCTTCCTAATCCCTGCAGCATAACAAAGCCGCGCCGGAGCCCAGTGTGAATGGGGCCTGAGAGTGCGGGAGCCCTGCATGATGATGGGGCAGAGCGGTGATCAATCAGTGGCTGCCCCATCACTCTCCGCTGTGTACTCAGCCTCAGATGGATGTGACGGCCGCACCTCTTCATCAATGTCACTGATCAGTCCCAGTCCCCGGGAAGTCACAGTCACACGGCACGGGGCCGGCTCTGGGGTTCACCCTCAATTTCTCACATCTCTGCACAATAAATCTATACTGACTATTCAGAGCTGAGGGTTTGCTACTGTTGCAGTTAGAAGTGAGGTGCATTCCGCTGTCCACTGGTCCAATCACAGCACCATACATTGTATAGTGGCCGTCCCCGGTATTGCTTGGCTGAGCCGGAGCTGTGACTGATGGGAGTGAGGGGGGAGAAGGATCCGCTGCCTGGTGACCCCCCCCCCCCCCGTCCCATCTGATATGGATCATTAGGTGATAATTGGTCAATGATGACATTGTCCCATGAAGGACACTGATCCCCTATACACAGGATAGTATATAAGTGTAGGGGGTCCGACCACTAGAGAACCTAAACCCCCATAAACATGAACAGGTCCAACCTGCAGTACCAGATGCAGCCCCTGCGTAGGAGTGGCGCTGTTCCAGAGAATTGTAGCCATTCTTTTCTAATTGATTTACAAGCCCCGGAGTGTTCCCCCTCCCCCACTAGTGCCCACCATACACAGGTGTTATGTGCGCCCCCCGATAATCTCCTGGTGACGTTCTCCTCCTTCTAGGACATGAACCGGATTTGTGATTTACTATTCAGCAGATGGAGAGGAACATTTATTATATCTCATATTACAGGGTCCCCTCCCCCCACACGTATCAGCCACCACTGCATGTGTGCTAAGAGGTTCTGCAGCAGCTGAGGTGTGTATTGTGAGGTTCTGCAGTAGCTGAGGTGTGTCTGATGAGGTGCTGCAGCAGCTGAGGTGTGTGTATGATGAGGTTCTGCAGTAGCTGAGGTGTGTATGATGAGGTTCTGCAGCAGCCGAGGTGTGTATTATGAGGTTCTGCAGCAGCCGAGGTGTGTATTATGAGGTTCTGCAGCAGCCGAGGTGTGTATTACGAGGTTCTGCAGCAGCCAAGGTGTGTATGATGAGGTTCTGCAGCAGCTGAGGTGTGTATGATGAGGTTCTGCAGTAGCTGAGGTGTGTATGATGAGGTTCTGCAGCAGCTGAGGTGTGTATTATGAGGTTCTGCGCGCCGATGTGTTTTTCTGATGTTCTGCACAGCCGGGTGTGTATTTGAGTTCTGCAGCAGCTGAGGTGTGTATGATGAGGTTTCTGCAGTACGCTGAGGTGTGTATCCTGAGGTTCTGCAGCCACTAGTGTGTATGAATTGGGTCTGCACAGCTGAGGTGTGTATGATGGAGTTCTGCGCACGCGGTGTGTAATGATAGGTTCTGCATATCTGAGATGTGTATGATGAGGTTCTGCAGCAGCTGAGGTGTGTATTATGAGGTTCTGGCAGCACCGATTTGTGTAATTCTGAGTTCGCAGCAGCACAGGTGTGAATGATGAGGTTCTGGCAGCTGAGGTTTGTATGATGAGGGTTCTGCAGCATCTGAGGTGTGTATGATGATTCTGCCGCGGAGTGTGTATGATGATTTCTGTAGCTGATGTTGTATGATGAGGTTCTGCAGTACTGTCCTGGAGATGATGTGTAATCAGACAGACTTTGAGTATGTTGTAGTAGCAGCAGGACTGTGAGATAGGGATTTCTATTCCAGGATTGAGCTTCTCCCCGTGCACTGAGGGTGGTGTCCTCACCTGGCTGTGACTGTGCAGCCAGCTTAACATTTCTCAGGAGCCCTCTAGGTGATGACAGTGATAGCACGGCGCTCGGGCCTGGGCTTACTCCTCGTATACATCTTGGCCACTGACATAATCCTTCGGCCTCGTCACTTCCTGCTGATAATGGCAGAACATGTCCGGAACATCAAAGTAGGAGCGGTGGGGATAATTACAGGGGAGTACTGAGGGGCCTGGGCTCTGCGGTCACACATGTTCTGTTGAAGACTCCTTCCCATAAAGCCACATGCAGGACCTAACCACTGCATCTCTTACTGTGGGAGATAAATAATAGGCAATGCCTGAGCACAACACCACAATGAGACCATCACACAGAGGAGCAAAATAGAGCACACACAGGGCCCACCGGACCTGGACACCATGTACACAAATACCTCCCTACATATCACATCAGGCATCACTAATTACCAACCCATGCCTGGGGGTACAATATGCCGCCCACATGGCCCTACATAAGTCAGTGATGTAAAAAGGAACCGTGTCAGCAGCTGGTGCCATAACAGACTGCAGCCAGGTCTGATGTAAGTCCTCTGGAGAGATGTGTTATAGACCTCACACCTGAGTCTCTGTGCGTCTGCAGCCAGTTATGTATTGTTCCTGGAGAGAGTGTAATCAGACCTCACAACATGCGTGCTCTGTGTCCTCTCAGCCAGTGTTACAGTTATAGTTCCCTGGAGAGATGTGAATACCAAACCACAACCCTGCTGTGCTTCGTGCTCTCGTGCAGCCGACAGGTGTACTATTGCCTGGAGAGATGTTGTAATCAGGACCTCCACACTGCTGTGTTCTGCTGTGCTCTTGCAGCCAGTGTTATGTATTGTACCTGGAGAGATGGTAAGTCAGACCTCACCATGCTGTGCTCGCGTGCTGCTGCCAGCCAGTGTTATGCTCTGTCCTGGAAGATGTGTAATAGATACCTCACATGCTGTGCTCTGTGCGTTCTCTGCAGACGTCGTTTATGGTATTGCCCTGGAGGAGACGTGTAACAGACATCTCACACTGCTGTATGTTCTGATCTGCTGCAGCCAGTGTTATGTATTGTCCCTGGAGAGCACGTGTTAATCAGAACCTCAAAATGCTGTGACTCTGTTGCTCTCTGCAGCCAGTGATATGTACTGGTCCCTGGACGAGAGTGTAATCAGAACATCACGCTGCTGTGCTCTGTGCTCTCTGCCCTCAGTTTTATGTAGAGTCCTGGAGAGAAATGTGTAATCAGACCTGCAACTGCTGTGCTTTGGTGTCTCTCTGCAGCCAGTGTCAATGTATTGTCCCTGGTGAGAGTGTGTAATCAGACATCCACACTGCTGTCTGCTCTGTGCCTCTGCAGCCGTGTTTGATGTATTGGTCCCTGAGAGATGTGTAAACTCAGCACCCACACTGCTGTGCGATCTGTGCTACTCTGAGCCAGGTGTTATATAGTGTCCACTGGAGAGATGGTAATCAGAACCCACACTGCTGTTCTCTTGTGTCTCTGCAGCCAGTGTATGTATTGGTCCCTGGAGGAAGAGATTGGTAATCAGACCTCACACTGCTGTGCTATGTGTCTCTGTAGAAAGTTTTAGGTATAGTCCGGCTGAGAGAGTGTGACCATACCTACTGTTGTTCCGTTGTTCGGATTGTATCTCCTAAGAGTTGTCCTCACACTGTACGTTCCTAAAAGCCCACAAGTCCCTCTCTTCTGGAGTCACTGGAAAAGCTACAATCGATATATGACTCCTATATTCACAGTCCGCAGCTACTAACAACATAACACAAAGGTCTGATTACACATCGCTCAGGGACAATACATAACACTGCGCAGAGAGCAACAGATCACAGCAGTGTGAGGTTGATTCCACATCTCTCCAGGCAATACTAACACTGGCTTGCACAGAGCACATACACGCAGTGTGATGGTCTGATTACACATCTCTCCAGGGACAATACATAACACTGGGCCTGCCGAAGTACAGAGCACACAGTGTGAGGTCTGATTACACATCTCTCCAGGGACAATACAATAAACACTTGCTGCCGAGAGCACAGAGCACAGCCAGTGTGAGGTCCGTTAACACATCTGTCCAGGGACAATACATAACACTTGCTGCAGAGACACAGAGCACCACAGTGGGAGGTCTGATTACCCATCTCTCCGTGACATACATAACACTGGCTGCAAGTCTGGCACAGAGCACAGCAGTGTGAGGTCTGATTACACATCTCTTCACGGGAGCATACATAACACTGGGCTGCCAGAGACACAGAGCACACATGTGATGGCTGATTACACATCTCTCCAGGACAATACATACACTGGCTGCAAGAGTACAACACACATGTGTGAGTCTATTTACACATACTCTCCAGGGACCAATACATAACACTGGCTGCAGAGAGCACAGAGCACAGCAGTGTGAGGTCTGATTACACCATCTCCCTGGACAATACCTCACTGGCTGCAAGAGCACAGAGCCAGCATGTGGTCTAATTACCATCTCTCCAGGGCAATACATAACACTGGCCTGCGAAGCACAGAGCCAGCCACGTGTGAGGTCCTGGATTACACATCTCTCCAGGCAATACATAACACGGCTGCAGAGAGCACAGAGCACGCAGTAGTAGGTCTGATTCACATCTCTCCATGGACAATACATAACACTGGCTGCAAGACAGAGCACAAGAGTGTGAGGCTATTGCCAGCCTATACTGGTGTGAGATACGAAATGGAGGTCATTCACATCTCTCCAGGGACAATACATACACTGCTGCAGAGAGCACAGGCACAGCAGTTTAGTGTCTGATTACACATCTGCCAGGGACAATCATACACTGTCGCACGAGAGCAACAGAGACAGCAGTGTGAGTCTGATTAACATCTCCCAGTACAATACATAACACTGGCTGTCAGAGCACAGAAGCAGCTTGTGAGGTCTATTACACACTCTAATCCCGGGACCTCAATAACACTGGCCGCAGAGAGCACAGAGCACAGCAGATTTGAGAGTCTGATTACAACATCTCTCCGGACAATGATACACACCTGGCTGCAGAGGCAAGAGCACATAGTGTGAGTCTTATACACATCTTCCAGGGACAACATACCCACTGAGCTGCAGAGGCACAGAGCACAGCAGTGTAGGCCTGATACACACTCTACCCAGGGACATGCATAACACTGGCTGCACAGAGCACAGAGAGTGTGAGTCTGGATTACACACTCTCAGGACAGTCATAACACGTGCTGAAGCACAGAGGCACAGAGTGTGCAGGTTCTGATTACACATCAATCCAGTCTAACACATGTGGAGAACAAGCCGCGTTGAGTCTATTACACTCATCGGCAGTGACCGCTGCACAGAGCACGAAGTTGATGAGGTCTGATTACACACTCTCCAGGAATCACGCGAGACACAAAAGCATTTGTCTATCAATTAGGACAATCATACTGGCTGCCTACGAGACGATGTAGCATCACTAGACGTCAACACCTGAAGCACAAGCGTTGGTCTGATACTCTCGGGCATCAATCTGGGACGCGATGTGATGTCATACAATCCCATGCATAAGGCGAGGCACAGACTGAAATTAGTATAACACCTCACTCCATGGCTAATGCTGAGAGAGGCATTATCATCATTCGTGACAGACTACGCTTAGAAGAGGCGTGGACTGATACACATCTCAGGAAGTATACATTCTGTACCTGGACTTACTGACTAGATCTTCCTCTCCTCCACACTAGAGGGCGCTATTTGTATACATTTCTTCCTATATACAGGACTCTACTCCCTGCAGTCAGCTCTAGGGGGCGCACGTGTGCAGTGACATAGAGGGAAATGTAAAGTTACTTTCTGATATAGATGATCTGGAGGTGTTAGGGGTGGGTGATCCCTTTAAAAGTTTGCAGCTTTCCCACTTTTGAGGTGCAGCAGCCACGCTCGCTACACACATAACTCGTCATGAATAAGGATCACGATGAGGATCTCTTACAGCCCCCGACCACCACTCCGCGTGCGTGGATCGGGTGTCAGCTGCGGGGAAGGGCTGGGGGCGCACACACCTGTCCCCGGCCCCGCAGCAGCTGAGGAAATCATTACAGGGGACACAAGGGGCGGCTTGTCCTTAGCACATCACCATACACACCCCCCCCCCCCTCCCAAATTATTTAAGGCTGCAATACTATCGGATTATGTGCCCCTCCCCCCAGACGCACCCACACTCACCAGGAATTCCACACTGATGGAATTCCTGACACTTTGTAAACCGCTTTAATGGATCAGCGCAGGGAAGACCAGATACTGGTACACAGGGGAGGCTGCACTCACTATTCTGGTCTGCTTGGTCAGTCGGTGGGTGGTGGGTGCGCGGTGGTAGCGGTGGGTGCTCGTGGTGGGGGGGCTCGCTGGTCTTGAGTGATGATGATGTATAGTTAATACGACGGTGTAGAAACGTGACCCCTGTGTTGTTAGGGGAAACACTGGGCTAATGGGCTGCGACTGTGAGGTGTGCCTTGACCTTCCTGAGTGATAAGCGCCATCTGAGTGGACGCGCTCATTATTGATAGGAAGCTGGGACAACAGGACCATTCAGGGGCCCAGAGGTTTCTCCAGGCCTTGTGTCTGGGGGGAGAGGGACTCTCCACCTTCTAGAGGACCGAAGATAAAGCCACTTATACAACCTTCAGCCCTGGGGGCAGCTTGTCCAGAGGCGTGCAGCGTGTCAAGGCTGGGCACAGCTGTTGTCCAGAGGCGCTTGGGCAGCTGTGTCCAGGGCGTCTGTGGTCAGCTGTGTCCAGAGGCTGACAGTGGTCTGTGTCCAGGATCGCATGGCGTGTCCAGAGGCGCAGGGGCAACTGGTCTCAGAGGGGGCTTTTGGGCAGCTGTGTCCAGAGGCGCTAGCAGGACTGTGTCCAGAGGCGGCAGGGCACGTGGTCCAGAGTTCCGGTCAGCTGTGTCCCGCCAGTCAGCGGCAAGCGTGGGGCAGCTGTTTGCCAGAGGTCGCTGGGGCAGCTGTGTCTCAGCGGGGCAGTGTCTGGCAGGTCTGGTAGGCGAGGGCAGGTGTGTCCAGTGGCTGGCGTGGGAGCGGCAGTTCTAGCCAGGGTGCTGTGTCCAGTAGTCCGAAGCCTGTGCGGCAGTCGTGTTGGTGAGTCGCGAGTTGTCCATGGCTGCTGGCAAGCTCTGGGCGCGTCAGAGCTGGCATTGTCGCTGGGCCTGTTGCCATGGCCGGAGTGCAGAGCAGGGGCAGCTGTGTCCATAGGGCAAGTGTGCCGGCGTGGGGCAAGCTGTTCGCAGAGGCGCTGGGCAGCTGTGTCCAGAGGCGCTGGGCAGCTGTGTCCAGAGGCGCTGGGGCAGCTGTGTCCAAGGCGGCATGGTCAAGGTTGGCAGCTTTGTCAGAGGCGCAGGGTTCCAGCTTTGTCCAGAAGATGGCAGCTGTGTCCGTAGGTTTCCAAGGGGCGAATCTGTTGCCTCTTTCAGAGGCGCAGGGAGCCGTGTGTCCAGAGGCCAGGGGCAGCTGTGGTCCAGAGGCGGGCAGGGGCAAGCTGTGTCCAGAGGCGCAGGGGCAGCTTGTGTCCGAGGGCGCAGGGCAGCTGTGTCCAGAGCGCGGGCGCTGTGGTCCGCCTGGGCAGCGTGGTCCATGGCAGTGACCTAACTGTTTAGGCGCAGGGGCAGCTGTGTCCAGGCAGGGCATCGGCAGAGGCGCAGGGGCTGTGTCCAGAGGCGCCGGGTGCACTGTGTCAGCAAGGCGCTGGGGCATCTGTGTCGGCCAGAGGGCTGCAGGGGCAGCTGTGTCCAGAGTGCGCTGGGGCGAGCTGTGTTCCCAGAGGAGCATGGAGCCCTGTTCCAGAGTGCGCTGGGGCAGCTGTGTCCATAGCGCTGGGCGCTGTGTCCAGAGGAGTCGGCAAGTGTGTCCAGAGGCGCTGGGGCAGCTGTGTCCATAGCGCTGTGTGCAGCTGTGGTCCAGAGTCGCTGGGGCAGGCTGTGTCCAAGGACAAGGGGCGCTGTGTCCAGAGGCCCGCTGGGGCAGCTGTGTCCAGGGCGCAGGGGCACTGTGTCCCCAGAGGCGCAGGGGCACTTGTGTCCAGACTAGCGGGGTCAGCTGTTTCCAGAGCTCTGGCAGCTTGTGTCCATAGGCGCCGGGGCGGCTGTGGTCAGATGCGCGGGCAGCTGTGTCCAGAGGCTCATGGCACTTTGTCCAAGGCGCAGGGCAGCTGTGTACAGAGTCGCTGGGGCAGCTGTGTCCAGAGGCCTGGGCAGCCTGTGTCCAGAGGCCTGGGGCAGCTGTGCAGAGCGCAGGGCAGCTTTACTAGGCGCAGGTGGCAGCTGTGTCCAGAGGCGCTGGTTCATCCTGTGTCCAGAGGCGCATGGGCATCTGTGTCGAGGCCGCAGGGGCAAGCTGTTTCCAAGGCGCAGGGGGTCAGCTGTTTCCAGAGGCGCAGGGGCAGCCGTGTCCAAGGCGCTTGGGCATAGCTGTGTCCAGAGGCCGTCGTGGCATCTGTATCCCAGAATGACGCTGGGGCCGCTGTGTCACAGATGCCGCTGGGGCATCTTGTCCGAGGCGCAGGGGGCAAGCTGTGTCCAGAAGGCGCAGGGGCAGCTGTGTCCAAGGCCTGGGGGCAGATGGTCCATAGGCGCTGGCTGGGGCTATATTATTAGGTCCCGTACTGTATAGAACATGGTGGGTACCTGGTGTCACACCTACTGCCATGCACCGGCCGGTCTGACCCTATACACCTATAGAGACTCTACTGATCCTATAGATTTTGGCCAGTTTTATATGATCACATTAAGCCTTTGAGTTTATGTTGGCCCCTATATCTATAGTCACCTACAGTTCTATACAGTAATCTATTGTTCTTTATAATCATCTGTATCCTCTACATTCATCTCCAGTCCAGACCAGTCCTTTATAATCATCTACAGTCCTGTATATTCCTCTACTGTCCTCTATAGTCATCTATAGTTATCTATTGTCCTCTATATTCATGTACAGTCATCTATAGCCATCCACAGTCATATATAGTCCTCTTTGGTCCTTTACGCTCCTCCATAGTCCTCCACTATCCCCCATAGTCCCTTTACTGTCCTCTATATTCCTCTATCTTCCTCTACTGTCCCCTATAGTCCTCTATGTTCCTGTACTGTCCCCTATATCATCTTATGTGCCTTTAACTGTCCCCCTATATCCTCTAGATTCCTCTACTGTCCCCTATACTCTCTATTTCCTCTACTGTCCCCTATAGTCCCTCTATATTCCTGTACTGCCCTATAGTCCCTCTTCCTCTCACTGTTCCCCTATACCCTCTATATTTTTTGTTGTTTTGTTTTTTTTTCTCTACTGTCCCCGATGTCCTCTATGTTCCGTACTGCTCCACCCTATATCCTCTATGTTCCTGTACTGTCCCCTATATCTCTATTTTCTGTACTTCCCCTATAGTCCTCTATATCCTCAACTGTCCCCTATACTCCTCTATATTCCTCTACTGTCCCCTATAGTCCTCTATATTCCTGTACTGTCCCCTATAGTCCTCTATATTCCTCTACTGTCCCCTATACTCCTCTATATTTCTCTACTGTCCCCTATAGTCCTCTATGTTCCTGTACTGTCCCCTATAGTCCTCTATGTTCCTGTACTGTCCCCTATAGTCCTCTATGTTCCTGTACTGTCCCCTATTAGTCCTTATATCCTCTACTGTCCCCTATACTCCCTATATTCCCGCTACTGCCCCTAAGTCCTCTAATGTCCTGTACTGGTCCCCTATAGTCCTCATATTCCTCTACTGTCCCCTATACTCCTCTATTTTCTCTACTGACTCCCCTATATTCTCTATGTTCTGTACTGTCCCCTATAGTCCTCTTGTTTCTGTACTGGTCCCCTATAGTCCTCTATTCCTGTACTGTCCCCTATAGTCCCTCGTATATTCCTGTACTGTCCCTAAGTCCTCTATAATATTCCTTTACTGTTCCCTATACTCTCTATATTCCGTACGTCCCCCTATAGTCCTCTATGTTCCTGTACTGTCCATCTATATTGGAATTTATCTATATCAAGAGGGGGATGTAAATTCGGAATCGCCCGCCCTCCCAAGAAAGAAATGTACTTTCCCTCTCCTCCTCTTCTCCTGTACTTCCCCCTATAGTTCTCTATGTTCCTTTACTTCCCTATCGTCCTCTATGTTCTGTACTGTCCTCCTCTATTCCTGTACTGGTCCCCGATAGTTCTCTATGTTCCTGTACTGTCCCCGATATCCTCTATTTCATGTACGTCCCCTATGTCCTCTATGTTCCTGTACTGTCCCTATAGGCCTCTATATTCCTCTAGCTGTCCCTATGTCCTCTATATTCCTTGTACGTCCCCTATAGTCCCCCTCTAGGTTCCTGTACTGTCCCCTATAGTCCTCTATGTTCCCTGTACTGTCCCCGATATCCTTCTAGTGTTCCTGTACTTCCCCTATAGTCCTCTATATTCCTCTACTGTCCCCTATAGAGTCCTCTATATTCCTCTACTGTCCTCCATAGTCCTCTATATTCTCTACTGGCCCCTATAGTCCTCTATATATTCCTCTACTGTCCCCTATAGTCCTCTATATTCTTCTACTGCCCCTATCGTCCTCTATATTCCTCTAACTGTCCCCTATAGTCCTCTATATTCCTCTACTGTCCCCTATAGTCCTCTATATTCCTATACTGTCCCCTATAGTCCTCTATGTTTCCTGTACTGTCCCCTATGTCCTCTATATCCTCTACTGTCCCTATGTCCTCTATATTCCTCTACTGTCCTCCATAGTCCTCTGAGGCCTCTACTGTCCCCTATAGGATCCTCTATATTCCTCTACTGTCCCCTATAGTCCTCTATCTTCCGTTACTGTCCCCTATAGTCCTCTATTTGCCTGTACGTCCCCTATTAGTCCCTATGTTCCTGTAGCTGGTCCCTATAGTCCTCTATATTCCTCTACGGTCCCTATAGTCCTCTATATTCCTCTACTTGTCCCCTATAGTCCTCATATTCTTCTTTCTACTGGTGTATAATATAGGAGAGGCCTCATCTTTTTGTCAGGGTTTGTGTAGGTTTTTGGTAGCAGCAGGACTGTGAAATACAGATTTATGTTACAGGATTGTAACTTCTCCAAGTGCATTTGGGGTATGTAATGGACACGCTGTGCTCTGTTGCTCTCTGAAGCCAGTGGCATGTATTGTCCCTGGAGAGAGATGTAATAGACATCACACTGCCAGTGCTCTGTGCTCTCTGCAGCAGTGTTATGTACTGTTCCCTGGAGAGATGTGTAATCAGACCTCACACTGCCGTGCTCTGTGCTCTCTGCAGCCAGTGTGATGTATGTCCCTGGAGAGTTGTAATCAGACCTCACATGCTGTGATCAGTGCATCTGATGAAGCCAGATGTCATGTATTGTCCCTGGAGAGATGTGTAATCAGACCTCACACTGCTGTGTGCTCTGTGCTCTCTGACAGCCAGTGTTACTGTCATTGTCAGCCGCGTGAGCAGAATGTGCTAAGTATACCTCACACTGCTGTGCTCTCGTGATTCTGAATCCAGGTTATGCATTGTCCCTGTTGAGGATGGTGTAATCAGCCCTCACACTAATGTGCTCTGTGTTCGGCAGCCAGTGCTATGTATTGTCCCGGAGAGATGTGTAATCAGACCTCACACTGCTGTGCGCTGTGATCTACTGCAAGCCAGTGTCATGTATTGTCCTCACATGATGTGCTCTGTGCTCTCTGCAGCCAGGGTCATGTATGTCCCTGGAGAGATGTGTAATCAGACCTCGACACTGCGTGCTCTGTGCAGCCAGTGTTATATAGGTCCCTGGAGCGATGTGTAATCAGACCTCACACTGCTGTGCTCTGTGCTCTGCAGCCAGTGTCAGTATTGTCCCGGAGGATGTGTAATCAGACCTCACACTGCTGGCTTGGATCTCTGCCAGCAGTGTTATATATGTCCCTGAGAGATGTGTAATCAGACCTCACACTGCGGTGCTTATGTGCTCTCTGCAGCCAGTGTTATGTAGTGTCCCTGGAGAGGATGTGTAATTAACCTCACACTTTGTGTTTTGCTCTGTACTCTCTGCAGCCAGTGTTATGTATTGTTCCCTGAGAGATGTGTTTCGAATCAGAACCTCCCACTGCTGTGCTCTGTGCTCTATGCAGCCAGTGTTATGTATTGTCTCTGGAGAGATGTGTAATCAGGACCTCACATCTGTGCTCTGTGCTCACTGCAGCCAGTGTTATGTATTGTCCTGGAAGATGTTAATATACACCACAATGCGTGCTCGGTACTTCTGCAGCCAGTGTTATGATTGTCCCTGGAGAGATGTGTAATCGACATCACACTGCTGTGCTCTGTGCTCTCTGCAGCCCCAGTGTTATGTATTGTCTCTGGAGAGAGTGGTAATCAGACCTCACAATGCTGTGCTCTGTGCTCTTGCAGCCATGCTTAGTCTTGTCCATGGAGAGATGTGTAATCAGACCTCACCTGCTGTGCTCTGTTGCAGCCAGTGTTATGTACTGTCCTGGGAGAGATGTGTAATCAGACCTGTGAGTATGTGTAGTAGCAGCAGGACTGTGAGATATGGATTTAATTCAGGATTGTAGATTCTCCACGTGCACTGAGGGTGGTCCTCACACTGTGTGCTCTGTGCTCTCGCAGCCCAAGGTGTTATGTATTGCCCTGGAGAGATGTGTAATCAGACCTACCCACGCTGTGCTCTGTGGCTCTCTGCAGCGTGTTATGTCTGGTCCCTGGAGAGAGGTGTCATCAGACCTCACAAGGCTGTGCTCTGTGCGCTCTGCAGCCATGTTATGTATGGTCTGGAGAGATGGTAATCAGACCTCACACTGCTGTGCTCTTGCTGCTCTCTGCAGCCAGGTTATGTATTGTCCCTGGAGAGATGTGTCATCAGAAATCACACGGCTGTGCTCTGTGCGCTCTGCCAGCCAGTGTGATGTATTGTCCCTGGAGAGATGTG
Source organism: Engystomops pustulosus (assembly GCA_019512145.1). Classification (NCBI taxonomy): domain Eukaryota; kingdom Metazoa; phylum Chordata; class Amphibia; order Anura; family Leptodactylidae; genus Engystomops; species Engystomops pustulosus. The sequence continues at coordinate 73,849 of WNYA01000597.1, forward strand.
TAATCAGACCTCACTACTCTGTGCTCTGTGATTCTGCGCCAGTGGTATGTATTGCCTGGAGAGATGTGTAATCAGACCTCACATGCTGTGCCTGTGCTATATGCCAGCCAGTGTTATGACTGTCCCTGGAGAGATGTGTAATCAGACCTCACACTGCTGTGCTCGTGCTTCTGCAGCAAGTGTTATGTATTGTCACTGGAGAGATGTGTATCAGACTCCACTGCTGTGCTCTGTGCGACTCGGCGCCAGTGTGATGTATTGTCCCTGGAGAGATGTAATCAGACCTCACATGGCTGTGCTCTGTGCTCTCTGCAGCCCGTGTTATGTATTGTCCCCTGGAGAGATGTGTATCAGAGATACACACGCTGTGCTCTGTGCTCTCTGCAGCCAGATGTTAGATTTCCTGAGGATGTGTAATCAGACCTACACTCGCTGTGCTCTGTGCTCTCGCAGCAGTTGTTATGTATGTCCCTGGAGAGAGTGTAATCAGACCTCACAATACTGTGCTCTGTGCTCTAGGGCACCGTGTTATTACGGTCCCTGGAGAGATGTGTAATCAGACCTCCACTGCTGTGATCTGTGCTCTCTGCAGCCAGTGTTAGGTAATTGTCCCGGGCGAAGATGTGTAATCAGACCTTGAGTAGTTGTTAGTAGCAGCAGGACTGTGAGATATGGATTTATATTCCAGGATTGTAGCTTCTCCACGTGCACTGAGGGTGTGTCCTCACACTGCTGTGCTCTGTGCAGCCAGCTTACATTTCTCAGGAGCCCTCTAGGTGATGACAGTGATAGCACGGCGCTCGGGCCTGGGCTTACTCCTCGTATACATCTTGGCCACTGACATAATCCTTCGGCCTCGTCACTTCCTGCTGATAATTGGCAGAACATGTCCGGAACCATCAAAGTCCGGAGCGGGGGGATAATGACAGGGAGTACTCGGGGCCTGGGCTCTGCGGTCACACATGTTCTGTATGAAGCCTCCTCCTCACAGCCCATGGCCAGGACTCACCACCGCATCTCCTTATGTGGGAGGATAATTAATAGCAAATCCTGAGCCAACAACACAATGAGACCCATCACACAGAGAGCCGAAAATAGAGCTCAGTGCACACCCAGCACCCCCGGGACATGGCACCACCTGTACACAACTACCTCCCTAATATCACATCAGGGGCACTAATTACCAACCATGCTGGGGTACAATAGGAGCCGCCCACATGGCCCTTACATCAGTCAGTGATTGTAAAAGGAACCTGTCAGCAGCTGTGGCCATACAGACTGCAGCCAGTGTATGTATGTCCCTGGAGAGATGTGTAATCAGACCTCACACTGCTGTGCTCTGTGCTCTCTGCACCAGTGTTATGTATTGTTCCTGGAGAGATGTGTAATCAGGACCTACACACCACTGCGGTGCTCGGTGCTCTCTGCAGCCAGTGTTAGTATTGTCCTGGAGAGATGTGTAATCCAGACCTCACACTGGGTGCTCTGTGCTCTGTGAAGCGTGTACAGTATTTGTCCCTGGAGAGATGTGTAATCAGACCTCACACTGCTGTGTCTGTGCTCTCTGCAGCCAGTGTAGTATTGTCCCTGGAGAGATGTGTAATCAGACCTCACACTGCTGTGCCGGTGCTATCACTGGCGCAGTGTTATGTACCTGTTTTTTTTGTTTTTCTTCTTTTTTGTTTTTTTCCTTTTTTTTTTTTTTTTTTTTTTTTTTTTTTTTTTTTTTTTCTTTTCGTTTTTTCCTTGGTTTTTGTCTCCGCTTTGTGTCTTCCTTTTTTTTCTTTCTCCTGGAGGATGTGTAATCAGACCTCACACTGCTTGTCTGTTCTCTGCAGACAGTGTTATGTATTGTCCCTGGAGCGACGTGCTAATCAGACTCACACTGCTATGTTCGGATCCCTCTCGCAGCCAGTGTTATGTATTGTCCTGGAGAGACGTGTAATCAGACCTCACACTGCTGTGCTCTGTGCTATCTGCAAGCCAGTGTATGTAATGTCTGCATGGAGAGGACGTGTAATCAGCCCAGCAACACTGCGTGTGCTCTAGGTGCCTCTAGACACCCGTGAGTGTTATGTAGAGCGCCCTGGAGACGATGTGTCAGATGTCAGAACCCACCACACTGCTGCTGCTCGGTGCTCTCGTGCCAGCCAGATGTCAAGGAATTGTCCCTGGTGAGATTGTGTAATCAGACCTCAACTTGCGTGCTCCTGTTGCAGCCACTCTGCAGCCGTGTTAATGTATATGTCCCTGGAGAGAGGTGTTAATCAGACCTCACCAACTGCGGTCGCTCTGTGCTCGCTGCAAAAGCATGTTATATATGGTCCTGGAGAGATGTGTAATCAGACTCCCACTGCTGTGTATGTGCTTCTGCAGCAAGGTATGTATTGTCCCTGGAGAGATGTGTAATCAGACCTCACACTGCTGTGCTCTGTGCTCTCTGTAGAAAGTTTTAGGTATAGTCCCTGGAGAGATGTGTGACCATACCTATGTGTGTACGTTGTTCAGGATTGTATCTCCTAAGAGTGTCCTCACACTGTACGTGAAACTGCCCCACAGCCCCTCTCTTCTGGAGTCACTGGAAAGCTACAATCGATTATGAATCCATATATCACAGTCCTGCAGCTACTAACAACATACACAAAGGTCTGATTACACATCTCTCCAGGGGACAATAACATTTTTTTTTTTTTTTAAAACCACTGGCTGCCGAGGCACAGGCACAGCAGTTGAGGTATGATTACACATCTCTCCAGGGACAATACATCAACCACTGGCTGAACAGAGCAAAGAGACACAGCAGTGTGAGGTCTGACTTACACCTCTTCCAGGGACAAACATAACACTGGATGCAGAGGAGTACAGAGCACAAACAGTGTGAGGTATGATACACATTCTCCAGGACAATACATACCACTGGCTGCAGAGAGCACAGAGCATCAGGCAGTGTGGGTCTGAACACATCTGTCCAGGGGAATACATAACATGGCTGCAGGAGGAGGCACAGAGCACACAGGGTGAAGGTCTGATTTACACATTCTCCAGGGGACAATACAGTAAACTGGTGCAGAGCCGCACAGGCCCAGCAGTGTGAGGTCTGAGTCCACATCCTCCAGGGAACCATACAACCACTGGCTTGACACGAGCACAGAGGCACAGCAGTGTGAGTGTCTGATACACTCTTCCAGGACAAGTTACATGAACACTGGCTGCAGAGCAGACAAGCACAAAAAGTGTGAGGTGAACACATCTCTCCAGGGACAATACATAACACTGCTGCAGAGAGCACAGAGCACAGCAGTTTGTGAGGTCTATGATTAAACATCTGTCCAGGGAGACAAGTACATAGCACTGGCTGCGGAGGGAGCACAGAGCACAGCCGGGTGAGGTGTGTGATTACACATCTCTCCAGGGACAATACAAACACTGGCTGCAGAGGGAGCACAGAGCACAGCAGTGTGAGGTCTGATTACACATCTCGCCAGGGACAGATAATAACACTGGCGAGAGAGCACAGAGCACAGCAGGTATTAGAGGGATAACTGAATTACCCATCTCTCCATGGACATACATAAAACACTGGCTGACAGAGAGCACAGAGGCACAGCGCAGAACAATGGTGTGAGGTCTGATTTTACACATCTCCCAGGGACAATACAAGCACTCACTAGCTGCAGAAGAGCACAGAGCACAGCAGTGTGAGGTCGATTACACATCTCTCCAGGGACAATGCATAACACGGCTGCACAGAGCACCAGAAGTTGTGAGGTTGATTACACATCTTTCCAGGGACAATACATTAACACTGGCGGCCAGAGCCAGAAGTGTGTAGGTTGATTACAATCGATCCAGGGACAGTACATACAACCACTGGCTGCAGCGAGCACAGAGACACAGCAGTGTGAGTCTGATTAACATCTCTCAGGACACTGCATAACACTGGCTGACAAAGAGCCACAAAGTGTGAGGTCTGAATTACACATCTTCCAGGGGACAGTACTAACACTGGCTGCAGAGAGACAAGAGCACAGCAGTGTGAGGTCTGATTACACATCTCTCCAGGGGACAATGCATAACACTGGCATGCACAGAGCACAGAAGTGTGAGTCTGAATTACACACTCTATCCAGGGACAGTACATAACAGGCTGCAGAGAGCAAGCGCACCAGCAGTGTGAGGTCTGATTACACATCTCTCCAGGGACAATACATAACAGGCTGGACAAGAGCACAGAAGTGTGAGGTCTGATTACCATCTCTCCAGGACAATAATAACAGATGGCTGCAGAGAGCACAGAGCACAGCAGTGTGGGGTTGATTAACAAATCCTCCAGGGACAATTAACATTAACACTGGCTGAGAGAGAAACCAGAGCACAGCAGTGTGAGGTCTGATTACAAAGCTAGAAAGGGAACGGACAAAAGAAACAATGTGATTCCGGCGATGGTGTGGAACCGACAACAGGATGCCCTACGAGCAGCACGCCGAAGGGCAGTGGAGGTCTGATTACACATCCCTGCAGGGACAATGTATAACACATGGGCTGTATCCTGTAGAACCGCTTACTGACTCTAAGATCTCGCCCTCTCCCTCCACCACTAGAGGGCGCTATTTGTATACATTTCTTCCTATATACAGGACTCTACTCCCTGCAGTCAGCTCTAGGGGGCGCAGCGTGTGCAGTGACATAGAGGGAATGTAAGTTACTTTATGATATTAGATGATTTGGAGGGTTAGGGGTGGGTGATCCGTCTTTACGTTTGTTGACCATGCGAGTTCCCACTTGTTGGTGCAGCCAGCGCTCGGCTACACAATAACTCCATGAATAAGGCAGCGAGTGCAGGGATCTCTTACAGCCGCCCGACACATCGCTGCGGGGATCGGGTGTCAGCTGCGGGGAAGGGCTGGGGGCGCACACACCTGTCCCCGGCCCCGCAGCAGCTGAGGAAATCATTACAGGGGACACAAGGGGCGGCTTGTCCATTAGCACATCACATACACCCCCCCCCCCTCCCAAATTATTTAAGGCTGCAATACTATCGGATTATGTGCCCCTCCCCCCAGACGCCCCCAACACCAGGAATTCACACTGATGGAATATCCTGACACTTTGTAACCGCTTAATGATCAGCGCAGGGAAGACCAGATACTGTTACACAGGGGAGAGCTGCACTCACTATTCTGCTGCTGGTGCAGTCGGTGGTGGTGGGGGCTCGGTGGTGCTGGTGGGGGCTCGTGGTGGTGGGGGGCTCGCTGGTCTATGAGTGATGATGATGTATATGTATATACAGCGGTGAGAACGTGACCCCTGTGTGTGTTTATGGGGAAACACTGGGCTAATGGCTGCGCTGTGAGGTGTGCCTTACCTGTCCTGAGTGATAAGCCTCCACTGAGTGACGCGCTGCATTATTGATAGGACTGGGACACAGGAACCATTCAGGGGCCAGAGGTTATCTCCAGGCCTGGTGTCAGGGGGGGAGAGGGGGGGGAAAACTCTCACAATTCTAGAGCGACCAAAGGATAAAGCCACTTAATGACACCTTTCAGCCTGGCAGGCAAAGCTGTGGTCCAGAGGTGCCGGGGGCAGGCGTGAGTCCGAGGCGCTGGGGCGGTGTTGTCGCAGAGGCGCTGGGGCAGGCTGTGTCCAGAGGCGCCTGAGGGCGCAGCTGTGCCAGAGGCGCAGGGGCCAGCTGTGTCAGAGCGCAGAGGGCAGCAGTGTGTCCCCGAGGGTGGGGAGCGGTGTCAAAGGCGCAGGGGCAGCTGTGTCCAGAGGCGGGCAGGGCAGCTGTTGTCCAGAGCGGGGCCGGGGCAGCACTGTGTCCAGAGGCGCTGGCGGCAGGTGTGCCAGGGCTATGGGGCAGCTGTGTCCAGAGGCGCTGGGCAGCGTGTCCAGAGGCGCAAGTGGGACAGCTGTGCGTCGGAGGCGCAGGGGCAGCTGGTCCAGAGGAGTGGGCAAGCTGTGTCCAGAGGCGCCCTGGGCAGCTGGTCCCGAGGCCAGGGGCAGCTGGTCCCGAGGTGCCTGGGCAGTGTGTCCAAGAGGCACGTGCGGTCAGCTGTGTCCACAGAGGCGCTGCGGTGGGGCAGCTGTGTCAGAGGGTGCTGGGAGCAGCTGTATGTCCAGAGGCGCTGGGGCAGCTGTGTCAGAGGCGCTGGGGCAGCTGTGTCCAGAGGCGCTGGAGGACAAGTGTGTACCCGAGGCGCTGGAGGGGCAGGCTGTGTCCCAGAGGAGCAGGGGAAGCTGTGTACAGAGGCGCTGGGGGCAGCTGTGTCCAGAGGCGGTGGTCGGCATGCTTGTGTCCAGAGGCGCTGGTTGGGCGCTGTGTCCAGTAGGGCGGCTGGGCAGCTGTGTCCAGAGGAGGCAGGGGCAGCTGTGATCCAGTGTGAAGGCGCTGGGGCACTGTGTTCCAGAGGCGCGGGGCAGCTGTGTCAAGAGGCGGTGGGGCAGCTGGGCCGAGGACGAGCCGAGGGGCAGCTGTGTCCAGAGGCGCTGGGGCAGCTGTGTCCAGGGAGCAGGGGCAGCTGTGTCCAGAGGCGCAGGGGCAGCTGTGTCCAGAGGCGCAGGGGCAGCTGTGTCCAGAGGCGCAGGGGCAGCTGTGTCCAGAGGCGCGCCGTGGAGGTCATAGCTGTGGTCCAGGGCGCTAGGGGCTAGCTGTTGTCCAAGATAACACAAGGCGCCGGGGCAGTGTGTCAGTGGCGCAGGGGCAGCTGATGTCCAGAGGCCGCAGGGGAGCTGGTCCAGAGGCGACGGGGGCAGCTGTGGTACAGAGGCGCAGGCGGCCAGCGTTGTCCAGAGGCGCTGGGGAGCAGCTGTGTGGTTTTAGAATGGAGCACCGGGGCATGGCGGAGGAGCAAGAGGAGATGGGGCAGCGGTGTCCAGAGGAGCAGGGGCAGCTGGTCCAGAAGGCAGCGTGGGGCAGTGGGTCAGAACGAAGGCGCTGGGGCAGCTGTGTCCAGAGGCGCAGGGGGTGCAAGCTGGGTCCAGGAGGGACGCTGGGGAGCGTGGTCCAGAGGCGTCATGGGGGCAGCGTGTCCAAGGGCGCTGGTAGGCAGCACTGTGTCCGGAAGAGCGGGGGCAGCTGATGTTTAAAGCCTTCTGTCCAGAAGGCCGATGGGGAGTCACGCTGGTGTCAGAGGGCGCAGGGGGCAGCTGTCGTCCGAGAGGCTGGCGCGAGGGGCACGCTGTGTCCGAACGAGGCAGGGCAGCTGTGTCAGAGCGCTGGGGACACGCTGTGTGCAGAGGCGCAGGGGCAGCTGGGGTCCGAGGGGCAGGGGCAGCCGGTGTCAAGAGGCGCAGGCGGCCACGCTGTGCAGAGGCGCAGGGGCAGCTGTGTCCAGAGTGCGCTGGGCAGGCGCTGGGTACCAGAGGCGATGGGGCAGCTGTTGTCCCAGAGCATGGGGCAGCTGTGTCCAGAGGCGCAGGCAGCTGTGTCCAGAGGCGCAGGGGCAGCTGTGTCCAGAGGCTGGGTCGATGGGTCCAGGAGGCGCAGGGGGCAGCTGTGTCCCAAGGCGCAAGGCAGCTTGTGTCCAGAAGACGCAGGGGCAGCTTTGGTGTTCCAGAGGCGCAGGGCGCAAGCCGTGTTCCAGAGGCGGACAGGGGCAGCTGTGTCCAGAGGCGCTGGGGCAGCTGTGTCCAGAGGCGCAGGGGCAGCTGTGTCCAGAGGCGCAGGGGCAGCTGTGTCCAGAGGCGCGGGGCAGCTGTGTCCAGAGGCGCAGGGGCAGCTGTGTCCAGAGGCGCTGGGGCAGCTGTGTCCAGAGGCGCTGGGCAGATGATTAGGTCCCGTACTGTATAGAACATGGTGGGTACCTGGTGTCACACCTACTGCCATGCACCGGCCGGTCTGACCCTATACACCTATAGAGACTCTACTGATCCTATAGAATTGTGGCTGCAGTGTTATATGACTCACATAAGCACTTGGAGGTTTAATGTTAGCACTCTATCTCTTATGTTCATAGACCTATGTAGTTCATAACAGAATCTATTGTTCTTGTATAATGTCAGTGGGTATCCTGCTACATTCTATCTTCCAGTCCAGACCAGGCTCCTTTATAAATCATGTACATGTCCGTAATTCCTCTACTGTCCAGTCTATAGTCACTCTTAGGTTATATATTGTCGCCTCTAGATTCATGTTACGTCAGTCTTTATAGCCATCCACAGTCAATGTAGTATGTACCTCGTTGGTTACCTTACGCGGCTTTTTTTTTTTGTTCCCACTTTTTCCGCCACCCAATAGTCTTCCACTATCCCCCATATCCCTTTTCTGTCCTCATATCCTCTATCTTCCTCACTACCTATCTGCTATGCCTGTCTGTCCCTAGGTCCTCTAGTTCCTGTTACTTCCCCTATAGTCTCTTTTCCTCTAGCGGTCCCCTATACTCTATATTTCCTCTATGTCCCCTATAGTTCCTCTATATTCCCTGACTGTCACCATAGTCCCTATATTCCTGTAGCTGTCCACCTATAGCCTCTATATTCTCTACTGTCCCCTAGTCCAGTTCTCTACTGGCCGATATCCTACTGTATGTCCCCTATAGGTCCTTATGTTCGGTGTACTGGCCCAGGAGCTCGCAGACGCGAACGGGTCCCCGATAGGCCGTCGATAGGCCGCATGTCCCCTATATCCCTATTCCTCTAACTGTACCCCTAGAGCCTACTATGTCCGTATGTCAGTCCTATAGTCCTACTAGATTGCCTTCCTACTGTACCTCGATACTCCTCTATATTTCTCTACTGTCCCTCATAGAGTCCTCTAGTTTCCTGGTACTGTCCCCTATAGTTCCCTGATATCTGTGCCTACTGTCCCTAGTATCCTCTATATTCCTGTACTGTTCCCTATACTCCTCTATATTCCTGTACTGTCCCCTATAGTCCTCTATGTTCCTGTACTGTCCTCTATATTCCTGTACTGTCCCCTATACTCCTCTATATTCATGTACTGTCCCCTATAGTTCTCTATGTTCCTGTACTGTCCCCTATAGTCCTCTATGTTCCTGTACTGTCCTCTATATTCCTGTACTGTACCCTATAGATCTCTATGTTCCTGTACTGTCCCGCTATACGTCCCTATATCATGTACTTCCCCATATAGTTCTCTATGTTGTCCGGTCTCCCCTATAGTCCCTATGTTTCCTGTACTGTCCCCTATATCCCTCTATATCTCCTACTTGTCCCTATATCTCTCAGATTCTGTACTGTCCCCTATAGTCCTCTATGGTCCTGTACTGTCCCCTATGTCCTCATGTTCTCGTACGGTTCCCCTATGAGTCCTCTATGTTCTGTACTGTCCCCCTATGTGCCTACTATATTTCCTCTACTTCCCCTATAGGTCCTCTATATTCCTCTATTTCCATGTCCTCTTAATCTCTCTGTCATTCCTCTATATGTCCCTATAGTTATTCCTCTGCCCTATAGTCCTCTATATTCTTACTACTGTCCTCTATAGTCCTCTATATTCCTGCTACTGAGTCCCCTATAGTCTCTATATCCCTCTCTGGTCCCCAGATAGTCCTCTAGAACCTAACTGTCCCCTATAGTTCCTCTTGTTCCTTACTGTCCCCTATAGATCCTCATATTCCTCTACGTCCCCTATAGTCCTCTATATTCCTTAACTCTCCTGTCCTTTTCCATAGTCCGATCTATATCCTTATTCCCCTGGTCCCTATATCTCTGTCCCCTTAATCCTATATTCCTGTACTGTCCCCTATAGTCCTCTATGTTCTGTACGTGTCCACCTATAGTCCTCATTTCCTGATACGTCCCCTATAGTCCATTATACTTCCTCTACTGTCCCCTATCAGTCCCTATATCCTTACTGTCCCTTCTAGTCTCTATATTCTTCTACTGTCCGCCTAAGTCCTCTATATTCTCCTACTGTCCCCCTATAGTCATAGGTTATCTATTTCCCGCCTATAGTCCTCCATCTCATACTACACGCTGACGCCATTGCCTCCCTATGGGAGACTCTCCCTGTTCTGAATGATGTACACTACGGTACTAGTGCCACGCCCGCGAGCACAGGGGGGCTAGGCTTTCTATAGGTGACTATAGATGATCACGACCCGTTCTCTCTGTGCGGTTTTCGGGGGTCACCTTCCCCCCCTGCGCATGTATGTTTTAATTCCACCTTACTCTCCCATCCGTCTTCCTGGACATCCCCTCGTATTGATGCTTCCTAATCCCTGCGATAACAAGAGCCGCGCCGGAGGCACAGTGTGATGGGGCTGAGAGCGCGGAGCCCATGCATGATGATTGGGGCCATGCAGCGGTGATCAATCAGTGGCTGACCCCATCACTCTCCGCTTGTACTCAGCCTCAGATGGATGTGACGGCCGCCCTCTTCATCATTAACTGATCCCCAGTCCCGCGACAGTCACAGTACACGGCACGGGGCCGGCTCTGGGTTCACCCTTCAATTTCTCACATCTCTGCACATAAATCTATACGAGCTATCAGGCTGAGGTTTGCTACTGTTGGTTTAGAATTGAGGTGCATCCGCTGTCACCACTGGTCCAATCACAGCACCATACATTGTTAGTGGCCGTCCCGTATTTCTTGGCATGGAGCCTAGACTGTGACTGATGGAGTGAGGGGGGAGAATGATCCGCTGCCTGTGACCCCCCCTCCCCGGCCCATCGGCTATGGTCATACGGTGAATATGGTCAATGATAGAACATTGTCCCCATTGAAGGACACTGATACCCTATAACACAGGCATAGTATAAAGTAGGGGGTCCGACCACTAGAGAAACTAAGACCACCATCAAACATGAACAGGGTCCAACCGCATACCAGATGCAGCCCTACCTGCTAGGAGTGGCGCTGTTCGATAATTGGTAGGCCATTCTTTTCTAATTGATTATCACACCCGAGTGTTCCCCTCCCCCACTAGTGCCCACCGAACACAGGTGTATGTGCGCCCCCCGATAAATCTCCTGGTGACGTTCTCCTCCTTACTGGACATGAACGGGTTTGTGATGTATACTCGGCACGATGGAGAGACACATTTATATATCTCATATTACAGGGCCCTCCCCCCACACGTATCAGCCACAACTGCATGTGTGCTAAGAGGTTTCTGCAGCAGCTGAGATGTGTATGTGAGTTATGCAGTCAGCTGGTTGTGTCTGATTGAGGTTGCTGCAGCAGGAGGTGGTGATGTAATTTGATCGAGTGTGTTGCAGTGAGGCTGAGTGTACTGCCGAGGTTTGCGCTAGTGGTTTATGGAGGTTCTGCGCACCGAGGTGGGTATTATGAGTTTCTGCAGCAGCCGAGGTGTGTATTACGAGATTCGCAGCAGCCAAGGTGCTGATGATGAGGTTCTGCAGCTCTAGGTGTGTTAAGATGAGGTTCTGCAGTAAGCTGATGTGTATGAAGATGACGGTTCTGCAGCAGCTGAGATGTGTAGTTATGACTGCGGCCGAGTTCTTCTGCACAGCCGAGGTGTGTATCTGAGTTCTGGCAGCATAGTAATTCTAGGTATGCAGCGGCTGGTGTGGATGATGAGGTTTCTGGACAGTAGCTGAGGTGTGTATCCTGAGGTTCTGCAGCATAGTGTGTATGAATTGGGTTCTGCGCAGCTGAGGTGTGTATGGATGGAGTTCTGCAGCTACGCGGTGTGTTATGATGAGGTTCTGCAGTATCTGAGATGTGTATGATGAGGTTCTGCAGCAGCTAGAGGTGTGTATTATGAGGTTCTGCAGCACCGAGTTTGTGTAGATTCTGATGTTCGCAGCAGCAGAGGTGTGAATGAGAGGTTCTAGCCAGCAGCTGAGGTGTGTATGATGAGGGTTCTGAGCCGAGGTGTGTATCTGCGCGGATAGAGATTCTGAGCTGTGTTGTATGATGAGGTTCTGCACATGAGGTGTTATGAGGGTCGCCGTAGCTTGAGGTGTGTATGATGAGGTTATGCAGAGATGAGGTTTATTATGAGGTTATGCAGCAGTGAGGTGTCTTATGATGAGGTTGCAGTAGCAGAGGTGTGTCACGCGATGAGGTTCTGCAGCAGCTGCGGTGTTTATTATGAGGTTCTGCAGCAGCTGAGGTGTGTATTCTGATGTTCTGCAGCAGCTGAGGTGTGTATGATGAGGTTCTGCAGAAGCTGAGGTGTGTATTGTGACGTTCTGCAGCTGAGGAGTGTAGTATGATGTTCCACAGCGGCTGAGGTGTGTATGATGAGGTTCTGCAGCAGCTGAGGTGTGTATGATGAGGTTCTGCAGCAGCTGAGGTGTGTATTATGAGGTTCTGCAGCAGCTGAGGTGTGTATTATGAGGTTCTGCAGCAGCTGAGGTGTATATAACAATGTCCTGGGTATCTAGCACTGTTCGGGAGGTCACAGGTTGTAAGTAGGAAGTTGTAATTAGGATTTCCTTCACCTGGGGCAGACACTTTTTACACATGTGGACCCTCAGGGCAGAGCAGACTGGCTCGTTAGCGCCCCCTCTGGCTCCTCCCCAGTGGCCAGCAGAATGCTATAGATGACGTCACTGATACATTGTAACAACTTCACTCTGCAGGAAGAGATACAACTGTAACAGAAGGCAGCTGTGAGACATATCAGGTCTGTGTGGATTCTTACATGACAGCAAGCAGAGGTCTTCAGCAGTGAAGGATTGAAGAGGAAGGAGGTTATTTTCTTATTAATAATCTTCATTTGTATCGTATGTTGTTATCGGTAGGACAAGCCTTCATTGTGTGCACCCCCAGAACCCCAGGACTGACCCCGGGTAGCCCTCCTCAAAGGGATCTATCACCAGGTGTGACCATGAAAAATGTGTAATCAGTGTATGTTGTTAGTAGCAGCAGGACTGTGATATATATGGATTTATATTCCAGGGTTACAACTTCTACAAGTGCACTAGGGGCGTGTCCTCACACTGCTGTGCTCTGTGCTCTCTGCAGTAACTGTTATGTATTGTCCCTGGAGAGAGGTGTAATCAGACCTCACACTGCTGTGCTCTGTGCTCTCTGCAGCCAGTGTCATGTATTGTCCCTGGAGAGATGTGTAATCAGACCTCACACTGCTGTGCTCTGTGCTCTCTGCAGCCAGTGTTATGTATTGTCCCTGGAGAGATGTGTAATCAGACCTCACACTGCTGTGCTCTGTGCTCTCTGCAGGTATGATGACACCTTTCCTTTATTACCCTTGTGGCCTGCAGGTTGGGTTGTCTTTCACTGAGGTTCTGGTGGGCCCATTGGACTCTGGCTATAGCTCACAGCTGTGTATCCAGCTTCCTGCAGGACAAGACCCTCATAAACATCAGTATCCAAGGAGGAATGACTGCAGGGCTGTGTCCACCATGATGTATGGACCATGGACGTGAGGTCTCCTGCAGCGCCCCCACAGGAGTCATGGAGCATTACACAGGTGTTCTGTATAGACATGAGGAGGTGTAGGAATGGGGCGATCTCTGAGATCTGGGGTGGGTTGAGACTTCCCCTTTAACCACTAAGTCTCTGGAAATGTAGCGCTTAAGAATTGTTTCATAGAGGTAAAATCCTCAGCTGTCGCTAGGGTCACTGACGCCCGAGACAACTGCTGCTTCCTGCGCACACGCTGCATGTGACCCGTGGCTGCGGGGCCGTGGTCCTGGCCCCTGGGACAGGTGGAGGAGTAATGACGACATGCCTGCAGGAACAGACAGAGCAAAGCGTCTCGTACACCGGTCCCAGCGCTGCAAGGTCTGATGGGACCAAGGCTGCGTTCACACACGGCGCAGTACTGCATGTGACATACCACCGCTGACCTGCTGCATGTGTCATACCACCGCTGACCTGCTGCATGTGACATACCACCGCTGACCTGCTGCATGTGTCATACAACCGCTGACCTGCTGCATGTGACATACCACCGCTGACCTGCTGCATGTGTCATACAACCGCTGACCTGCTGCATGTGTCATACAACCGCTGACCTGCTGCATGCAGCGTTATAATCGTGTCATACCTGACAGAGACCTTACAGAGCCTTATACAGTATGTATGTATGAGCATCATAAGGTATATAGTACAGGTCCTGTATGAGATCCATAAGACACTCTGTACTGGTTCTGTATGAGCTCCATAAGACACTCTGTACTGGTT
>WNYA01000597.1:88136-122414 GCA_019512145.1 Engystomops pustulosus
TGAGCTCTATATGGTACTGTATGGGCTGTATATAGTGTTCTGTGCAGGAGCTGTATGAGCTGTATGCAGTATTCTGTATGGGTTACTGCACCCACAGTCGGGGATGCTGGGAGTTGTAGTTTCACAACACTTGAACAGCCCCAATTAGTAGCACTTATAGATAATCCAGGCGTGATCACAGTAATAAGCCTCAATCATATAAACAGCGCTGACATATTAGGCGCAATAACAGTACAATCCCTCAGCGTCAATCACATGGCAGGGTATGAGCGTCACCAGGCATGCGCCCGGCCACCTCGCGTGTCATGGCTGGTGGGATGGAGGATTATCAGGTAACATCCTTTGATGTGAAGTCTGAGCTGTGGATGAAGAGGACACGTGTAGGGACACGTCAGTGTCATGTATGAAGGTGCGTGTATACTCCACAAAAAACTCAAGCTGACACCTAGTTACCAACATAAAGTGTGGGCTGTAGTAACCCAACATGGCCACTAAACTGTGTGTGGCACTGTCTGCTTCTGGCTGATCCAAGCACTGTGGCTCCTGCTAAATGCTCATCCAAAGGTGTTTAGGACCCCAGCAATCCAATGCTGAAGAACTAAGGAAAGGTCATCAATTGGTAAATCCTGGAAATCCCCTTTTAATCCACTTCTGGAAAGGTCCTGAAATGTCACAAAGTCCTACAAACCTCCCACTTTGGGCACATGAGCCCTGACCTTCATCATGACTACGACTCTCCCTGTACTCCATGAACTCTAACCTTCATTTTGTCTATGACTCTCCCTGAACTCCATCAGTGCTGACCTTGACCCATCCCTGATGACTCTCTCATCTACCCCCGATGCTTAAAACCAGTGTATTTTATGCCTAGGCAGACATCCTCTAAGCCAGCAACGGGTCAAAAGCTGGCGATCAGTAGGTTATGTAACAAGCAGTGGGTGGTGAACTCACTGTGCCATTACCGTGTTTGGATTTGGGATACTTCCACTGGTTCTGTCTAAGTGACCCTGTTGACTTTGACCCTTGACACCTATAAAAACATCTGCACATCATTGCTACAGAGTGACTTGGTCTCTTCCTCTAGTCTATGGATAGGTCAAGAGATTCTTGAAACAACAGTGCAAGGCACCAAGGGTCAAGTAGTGGTCAGAAACAAGCCAAACTCAGGACAGGGGGAGTCTAGCATCAGGCCGCAGGTCGGGGTGGGCAGGATGGTTAGGATCATCATCGGTGCAACTGGACAGAGACATGGAACAAGGCAAATTTGGGAATGGGAAAACAGTATTACTTTCCAGGGCTCTAGTAAACTAAAGCTCAGGCACCAGTGTTTGGGGAAGGTGCCTGAGCTCACCGGAGATTGACCCAGGTTACTGAATACAGATTTACCAAGGTCAGACTGACCTTTTATATATATGTAGGCTGTGTGCACCTAATGCAATGATGTAAGTGACCCGACAGGATATGAACTGGATGCCAGTGGTCATGAGCTACTGGCGTCAAAGGTCACATAGACAAGGTCCTGAGAAGTTTCCCTGAATCACGACCTCCTGACCATAACATCAGCAATAATTTCCAACCCTGCAGAGATCCCCAGGTGGATGAACACGGATCAATCCAAACCAACCATGTAAAAGTTGCCAGTGGGCGCAGCATCAGCACTTGGCACAAACACAGGCAGCAGACAACGTCCCCATAAGATCCCATTGTACAAGTGAAGCCACATCAAAGATCTGCTGTTTTTTTTTACTTTGGGGCCATTTAAAAAACAGAAAAGATTAGTAAGCATTATAGGATTAGCGCGATAGGGGCAGCCTCAAAGTGTCAGGCCAAGACGATGCGGGAGCGTGGAGATGTCAGCGGAGATAACCCCCCTACAGCAGACGAGGGAGCCGGACGATGGGACGGATCAGGAGCTTTCATGTTCCTGCTCCGCACACCTGACGCCCCGTGCATGACACACACAGGTGGAGCTCCAGCCTCAGCACTTTCATGATCCTTTCATGAGCGAGATCTAAGAGGAGCTGCCCCTGAATCCTCACATGTCTTCAGAGGGATTACACCTGTGTGACAATCCCTGCATCACTTCTTTCAGACAACGCATTACAAAATAAACCTCTTTATGCCCCGTCCCATTCACAAGCTTCTGTACGGGAACTTCAATGGGGGGGAAAACATGCAGAGAATTTGAGGAGGGATAAAAGGAGACAAAGTTATTATCTGGCAAAATGGTGACATGGTCCTCCGCCGACGTCCCCCTCCGTGACACTACTGTTTGTTTTCTCAGCGTCTTCTCTATGGCCCGCTGGACGGCTATAGGCGAGTGTCATCTTCCCTCTCGCAGGAGCTGTGACTAATGAATATTTCACCAAGTCTCACCTCGATTCAAAGAACTGGAAATGTTCCTTCACAATTTGCTTCATAGGATCCAATTGTGTGGAACCAATCAACAATAAGAGACAATCCCACCTCAGGAGCATCGGAGGGTCCCTCAAGGAGAAGCAAGAGACCACGGCACATTATCACTTTCTCTTCTCTAGATCCTACACTTTATTGGTGGCCGTGAACATAGGATGACTTCTACTAGATTTTTAGCCAGTATCTTTAGAAGGTGGAAGGTGCTTACTCTACGTGAGACCTTATCGAAGACGTTGTCATTGTGGGCTCCAGGTCAAAGTCACGGATGAACCCACCCTTGACCTGAGACCTGAATAGGACCAGTGTTGTTACCTGGTGGTTAATTGGATGGGCTACAGGTTGTGTTGAGTCGGCCAAAATGGAAGCCTTTCCAACAGGTGGTGGAGATACTTTGGAATGAGGTCCACATGACTCAATAGGTTATTTTAACAAAGACCAACCCTTTAAACTAACCTAGTGAGCATCAAGAACACAAAAGCAGTAGAAGTGTTACGGGAAGCAAAGTCTGGACCCAATGTATCGACTGATCATCTCCAGTCACTTCTCGGTGTCTTCTATGGGACCTCTCTGGTTTACACCCTTTAACCCTTATATAGGGACCTGGTCTTTACTGCAGGGAGATCACCAGGTTGCTACTTCTTGAAGTGGTGACCACAGATCTAGGGCCAAGAGATACAGGTTCAAAGCACCAAAGATCACCCAGTCGGGTCCAAGCTGGGGTCAGGGGGAGTATATGGAAAGTTGGTTATTAGGTCATAGGCTGTAGGTCAGATGAAGACGTATCTAAATCAGGGTCAACTTAGTAGATCTGCAGGACAAGGATGATAAATCAATATGAAGTCAGGTGGACAAGTGCTTTAACCTACTAGACATCTAAGCCTCCATCGGTTGTGTTTTACATGGGACTAGGTGCTCATTCAGTCAACCAATTGTTGGATCCCAAAGATCCTAGGACCAGCCAAACCTTTGCTCCTCCTGTAACCTGGGTCAATAGGGTGTAATGGGTTAAAACGACTTGAGCCCCATCTCCGCAATGTGCGGCCATATGGGAGCTCTCACCTATCATCAGGTCCAGGACCCTCCTCAGGGGTCAGACAGGACTGGACTACTTGTCCGGGATATTCCACCCCACACCTGAGCAGTGTCTAACGTTACAAACAGCGAGCGGCTATTATCTGCGGAGACACAAACAGATCCCATGGTAATATGTGAATAATTCAGCGAGTGACACGGACAGGACAAAAGAGGCGACGGCTTTAAGGAAACCTCACTTTGGAGGCGCTTTGTTTGCTTTGATTATTAGCACCAGGCACCGGATCAATGGGCACAGCTGATACCCCTGCAGACAATGTGAGGGGGCAGGTAGAGCTGGACGTCCATCTACAGTGTCTCACCTTATAGGTATCAGGTCCGTAATGTCATCATGTCATGGGATCAGAAACATTGTTCTATGTGATGTCATCTAATGCGCAGATGACATCACTTCCTGTCCCTGTGGCTACTCCGACCCACACGGTAATATCCAAATCTCTGATGGTCGCAGATAAGACTCTAATAAGGGACCGTAATTGGGGCGAAAACAGGATCTAGTGTCACCAAGAGTATCAATGAGTGCAGCTGTGGAGTATAATACAGGATGTAACTCAGGATCAGTACAGGATAAGTAATGTCATGTATGTACACAGTGACTGCACCAGCAGCAGAATAGTGAGTGCAGCTCTGGAGTATAATACAGGATGTAACTCAGGATCAGTACAGGATAAGTAATGTCATGTATGTACACAGTGACTGCACCAGCAGCAGAATAGTGAGTGCAGCTCTGGGGTATAATACAGGATGTGAGTATGTAGATAATAAATGTATATGATCTGGTAATGACATTACGGTGGTGCGGTGGCTGCTCTGCACCTGCCTGTGATGGGGCTAGTGGGGGGCTCCGGGGGCTCGGTGGGATTTGGCTTCTGTGCTGTGTTATCTGTAGCCGCATTCCATGAGGGGCTGGGGACAAAGCTCTCAGAGCTGAACACCTGCTCCCTGTGATTGACAGTCTGACAAGCCCCTCATCAATCAATCCGGGGGGCAGCTATTCATATTCACCTGCAGCCGCACTGTACAGGACCCGCCATTCATGGGGGAACACAATGTCCTGGCACTGATGCCCGGCGCTGCCCGGGGGGGTCCACAGCAATCCCAGAATTACACTTTATATCCTGTGATTCTGTGTAAACCTGCAGATTCAAATATTTTTGTTTTATTCTTTAGACTTTTTTTATTTTTTTTATTTTTAGATTTTTTTTAAAGACAAAACTCAATTGTTTGAATTAGACGGAAAAAAAAAACTGTTTAAAAAGTAAATAATAATCTAAAAAAATCATCTTCCTAAAAAAAATCAACCTTCTTACCCATTTTTTATTTTTTCATCAATGTTTTTAGCTTAAATCGCAAAATGCATCAAATTCTTAATTTTTTTTTCTTGAAATAAATACATTTTAAATATATACATTTTTTTAGATTTTCACCTTTTAAAATTAATTTCATTATAAATAAATATATACCCCATATACAGCGTTCAGGAATTTTTATTATTATTATTATTATTATTATTATTATTTATTTATTTATTTTTTTATTTATTTATTAATTGCATTGAATATGAACAAAATGTAGAGAGAAAAAACCTGTATGTTTTCAATAGATAAAAAAATCATTTAAAAAAATCTACTTTAAATTTTTAAAGTTGAATTTAATGTTTAATTTTCTAATTTTTTCCTAAAAATTCTAACAGATATTTGAGGCTTTTATGGAGACGAGTTTTCTAACATTTAATTATATCACGTCGAAGCCTCAATTAGACCTCGATGTGACTGTGTGAACGACTCTCGAGACGCGTCCAAGGGCCAAACCGTCGGCTGTCAGTCACGGCGCTGGGGAGAAAACATGGGGCGATCCGTGGTGAAAAGACACTTCAGGCATCGCCCTAATTAGTATCATGGGTCCATGACCCTTTTTGTAAGTAAAAGACAAACATTTTTGTAACGTCTGCTCTGCAGGGAGGTCCCGGACCCCCAGGAGCGCGGCAGGTCTATTAGGGAACACTCGCTGTTTGATGTGGTGCCTCTTACTGGATTAGGATGGAGCTCATTGAGAGACGCTTTACATGACACTACATCCCGCTCTACATCCCATTCTTCTCACCACACAATGAAAAATCAACATCTCAACCCTAAACCCCAAAGAATTAGAACTTTTATTCCAAATGATAAGAATTGTTTCCAAGAAAAACCCCTTGAATTTCAAGACATTTACTCAAGTTAATAGAATTAGACGAAGGTCGTGGCCGCGTCCCAGGAGGACCCTACTGATAGATAGGAGCCTGCTCACCATCAGGAAAGTAGTGATATGGAATGTGACGACCTACAGAACCAGAGGAAGAAGAAACAGTAGATACAAAGATATAGACAAAGAAGAAGAACTAGAGAAAAAGGTTAGGAAGAAGCGATAGATGATCATTCCAACGCAAAGAAGAAGAAATAGATACAACATTTTACAAAGAGAAGTTACAAAGTTCTGTAGAAGAAGAAGAAGAAATAGATACAAAGTTCTGTAGAAGAAGAAACAATAGATACAAAGTTCTGGAGAAGAAGAAACAATAGATACAAAGTTCTGGAGAAGAAGAAACAATAGATACAAAGTTCTGTAGGAGAAGAAACAATAGATACAAAGTTCTGTAGAAGAAGAAACAATAGATACAAAGTTCTGTAGAAGAAGAAGAAGAAACAATAGATACAAAGTTCTGGAGAAGAAGGAGAAGCCGTAGATACAAAGTTCTGTAGAAGAAGAAGAAACAATAGATACAAAGTTCTGTAGGAGAAGAAACAATAGATAGAAAGTTCTGGAGAAGAAGAAACAATAGATACAAAGTTCTGGAGAAGAAGAAGAAACAATAGATACAAAGTTCTGGAGAAGAAGAAGAAGCCGTAGATACAAAGTTCTGTAGAAGAAGAAGAAACAATAGATACAAAGTTCTGTAGGAGAAGAAACAATAGATACAAAGTTCTGGAGAAGAAGAAACAATAGATACAAAGTTCTGTAGAAGAAGAAGAAACAATAGATACAAAGTTCTGTAGAAGAAGAAGAAACAATAGATACAAAGTTCTGTAGGAGAAGAAACAATAGATACAAAGTTCTGGAGAAGAAGAAACAATAGATACAAAGTTCTGTAGGAGAAGAAACAATGGATACAAAGTTCTGGAGAAGAAGAAGAAGCCATAGATAGAAAGTTCTGGAGAAGAAGAAACAATAGATAGAAAGTTCTGGAGAAGAAGAAACAATAGATACAAAGTTCTGTAGGAGAAGAAGAAGCCATAGATACAAAGTTCTGTAGAAGAAGGAGACGTAACTTTTAAACCTTCTTATTTCTCAGTTTTGTAAAATGTAAAAATACTGAGTAAATGTAAGCGTCCAGGTGATAATTTTGTAACAATAAATCATTGGAAAAAAAACGTGCAAAACTGGATAAAAAAAAATATGAAAATCTGGGGGGTTCTACGGGACCATTCGGTACCAGAGAAGGATATGAGGCGCTTGAGGGGTCTGGCAGAAGCTCATTCCCCTCTCCTGGTGCAGAATCACAGGGCAGGGCATGCATGTATGTAGGTGGTTTGGAGGAATAGCAGAAGATAAGAACATGTGATGGGTGTACAGGTACCAGATGTCTATCTCCACCTTCAGGAACCCCAGATCCGAGCGGCAATGGTGCCTCCAGTGACGGCTTTGGCTCCCTTGTGTATCAGTGATGGATAAAAGTTTGTGCCACCATTGATATGGAAATAACAAGTCTTATTGTAGGGATCAGGGGAATTCAGAGGCCAAACCCGTCAGAGGATCCTTCACTCTTCAGATCAGTAAGAAACTAGTGGTCAATCATCCAATAACCAAAAATCACGTGGCCTACATGACACTTCCCATCCATAACTGGAAATCTGTGGCTGCCTCCTTTGTACCTGAGACATGAAACTTGTACTTGCATACTATTGACAAAGACCATGGGCCTGGAGTAGGTTAGTAGTAGGTTAGATAGGTTGGTAACAACTTCCGTTTGGATAACGAATGGTTGGGTTTCTTTTGATCCTTGCTATGTCTTCTATGTAAACCCCTGATTGGGGTGGAAGCACCAATTGTACAGTCCATAAGGACTTTCCCCGTAGTCTCCAGGCTGGTCCAGGTTATCATCTATGGCAGTGGTGGCGAACCTATGGCACTGGTGCCAGAGGTGGCACTCGGAGCCCATTCTGTGGGCACCCAGGCCTTCACCCCAACACAGAGTTTGCCAGATAGGACTCAAGGTTTTCTCCTGTGATCCAATAGCCCAGGACGTGCCCTGCTCAGCACTATTTTCAAGCAACATCCTTGGCTGCCAGGACTACAGGAGGAGCGGGAAGGGCTGGATAGAGATGGATTAATGTTTGAGCTCCTGCTCTGGGTCCCCTGATTCTCTCTCTTCAGGGGACCCTGGAGGGAACCTACAATCCAAATTTCTCCATCATCTTTCTATTGTATTGGTGAACTCAGGACGCCCATACGTTTAAAACCTGTGATACAGCACCGATCAATAAGTTACTGCATAAATTGTCATGCTGGCACTTTGCGACATATAAGTGGGTTTTGGTTGTAGCTTCGGCACTCTGTCTCCAAAAGGTTCGCCATCACTGCTCTATGGTATGGTACATCAAGTTTCCCCAAACTCAAAACTTAGGTTCAGAGATAGCAGAAGTTAGGTGTGAGACTCAATTTAATGAAACCAAATTGGGACTGAGGCGAACGTTCCCTAATTTCCCAGAAAATTTGTGTACAGTTTCCTGTCCTGGTACTAAATCCACATCTTTCCAGATCCTAAATCTAGGAAAACTGAAAGCAGATTGGGGGTTGGGTATTTTTGGTTGTAGCCTTGAGATCCAAAAGGGGAAGGTGGACTCTTTTCAGGAGTTATGGGAAGCCTGGAAATTTCATGGATCGAGTTTTAGGAGCCCTAATAATGGACCGGGCCATGTTCTTCTCTGGAGTCCCCGGGAATGGTCAGAGCTGCCAAGGCCCCCTCCAAATATCCAGGTTTCTGAAACTCTTTTCCCCATCGTGGGCATCTAACTTTGGGGATTCACGGAGAAGAGATCCCAAAAGTTTTTAGACTGATCTGAAATTTTGGGGAAATCTGGTAACTGCCTGAACATTTTGGACCTGACTGTTGGGACCTTCCATTAAAATGTCACTGTAGATCTTTCTTTTCCACTGTAGTCCGTGTTCAGTGGCAGCATATCCAAGGTCAATGGGGCCGATGTGAATGGGGTCTTCCATTTCCCAGCCTATATAGATTCATGGTGCGGTTCCCTAGTCTGTGGAGATATTTGGATACTTCATACATGGAGGTGTAAGAAGAAGATGGACACATGGGGGACCAGCCTCGCCCCATCGGCTCCATGGTGCACAGGTAGGAACTAACAAAGTGCTTATCTAGCTGCTCCGACCTGCGATACCACGAGGTCTCCATCCTCCGATAGTGTTACCAGCAGCACAAAGATCTCACTGTAGGCACTGCCTCCCGAAAAGGTATTTGAAATTGAAGTTGCAAATCAAAGAGAAGTGAATGTGTAAGAACACCTCTCCGGTTACATGTCAGGGAGCGCTCGGCTTTTCACAGGGGACTTTAAAAGGGAACATTTCTGACCAACTATTTCATCCACGACTTCCATCACAAAGGCGACCTGAGCGCTTGTCTGCTGAAGTCATTGTGTCCCTTTCTACCCAACTCCTTGACTGCGGGAAAAAAGATCGGATAGAATGCGAGAGATGCCGAGTGGCCCCACAAAAATGTCAAAATCCTATAATTATATAGATTTGCCCTAATGCCGGACAACAAATCCTTCTAAATCATAGAATTCAATAGGGAACCGGCTCTACAGAGAGATGGGGTCTGGACAGGGGGGGCAATGGTGGGAAACAGAAGAAAGTCAGGGAGAGGACAGAGGAGTCAGGAGGGAGCCAGAGGAGTCAGGAGGAGGACAGAGAGGAGACTGGAGGAGGGAGGACAGAGGGTCTGGAAGGGGACAGAGGAGTCATGAGGAGGGAGGAGGACAGAGAGACGGAGGAGGAGGACAGAGGAGTCAGGAGAGGACAGAGGAGACTGGAGGAGGACAGAGGAGTCAGGAGAAGGACGGACAGGAGAAGGCGGAGGAACATAGGAGTCCTGGAGAAGGAGGACAGAGGGTCTGGAGGAGGAGGACAGAGGAACGTAGGAGGAGGACATAGGAGTCGGAGGAGGACGAGATCGGGAGAGGAGGAGGACAGAGGAGTCTGGAGGAGGAGGAGGACAGAGGAGTCTGGAGGAGGAGGAGGACAGAGGAGTCTGAGGAGGAGGAGACAGAGGAGTCTGGAGGAGGAGGAGGACAGAGAGTCTGAGGAGGAAGGGACAGAGAGTCTGAGGAGGAGAGGACAGAGGAGTCTGGGGAGGAGGAGGAGGACAAGGAGTCGGAGGGGAGGGAGGAGGGACAGAGGAGTCGAGGTAGGAGGAGGAGACAGAGAGTCTGGAGGAGAGGACAGGATCTGGAGGAGGAGGAGGCAGAGGGGGTCTGGAGAGGACAGAGGTAGTCTGGAGGAGGACAGGGAGTCTTGAGGAGGACGAGGGTCTGGAGGAGGACAAGAGCTTTGGAGAGAGGAGGACAGAGGAGTCTGGAGGAGGACAGAGGAGTCTGGGGAGGAGAGGACAGAGGTCTGGAGGAGGGAGGAGGACAAGAGTCTGGAGAGGAGGAGGACAGAGAAGTTTCTGGAGAGGAGGAGACAGGAGTCTGGAGGAGGAGAAGGACAGGGAGCGAGAGAGGAGGATAGGAGTGGGAGGAGGAGGAGGACAGAGGATTGGAGGAGGAGGACAAGGAGTCTGGAGGAGAGGACAGAGAGTCTGGAGGAGGGGACAGAGGAGTTGGAGGAGGAGGAGGACAGAGGAGTCTGGGAGGAGAAGGACAGAGGAGTCTGGAGGAGGAGAGGACAGAGGATCTGGGGGAGAAGGACAGAGAGTCTGGGAGGAGAATGACAGGGAGTCTGGGGAGGAGAAGGACAGAGACTGGGGAGAGCAGGACAGAGGAGTCTGGAGGAGGAGGAGGACAGAGAAGTCTTGGAGGAGGAGGGGAGGACAGGAGCTGGGAGGAGGAGACAGGAGTCTGGAGGAGGAGAAGGACAGGGAGGGCGGATGAGGATGGGATAGAGGAGGTCTGGAGGAGGAGGAGGACAGAGGGGTCTGGTGGAGGAGGAGGACAGAGGGTCTGGGGGAGATGAGGACGAGAGTCTGGAGGAGGAGAGACAGAGGAGTCTGGGAGGAGGAGGACAGAGGAGTCTGGAGGAGGAAGGAGAAGGACAGAGGGTTCTGGGGGAAGAAGAAAGAGGACAGAGGAAGTCGGGGGACGAGAGGACAGAGGAGTCTGGAAGAGAGGACAGAGGCAGAGGAGTCTGGAAGGAGGAAGAAGGAGAGGACGAGAGGGGTCGGGGCAGAGGAGAAGGACAGAGGAGTCTGTGAGGAGGACAGAGAGTCTGGAGGAGGACATGAGTCTGGAAGAGGACAGAGGTCTGGAGGAGGAGGACACAGGGAGTCTGGGAGAGAGTGAGGAGGACACAGAGTCTGGAGAGAGGACAGAGGAGTCTGGAGGAGGAGGAGACAGAGGAGTCTGGAGGAGGACAGAGGAGTCTTGGAGGAGGAGCAGAGGAGTCTGAGGAGGAGGAGGAACAGAGGAGTCTGGAGGAGGAGACACAGGAGTCTGAAGGAGTAGGACAGGGGTCTGGAGAGAGACGGGGAGTTTGGAGGAGTAGGACAGAGGAGTTGGGGAGGAGACAGAGGAGTCTGGGAGGAGGAGGACAGAGGACTGGAGGAGGAGGACAGAGGAGTCTGGAGAAGGAGGAGGAGACAGAGGAGTTGGAGGAAGAGGACAGGGAGTCTGGAGGAGGAGGACAGAGGAGTCTGGAGGAGGGGACAGAGGAGTCTGGAGGAGGGGATAGAGGAGTCTGGAGAGGAGGGAGGACAGAGGAGTCGGAGAGAGGAGGAGGGAGGACAGAGGAGTCTGGAGAAGGAGGAGGAGGCCAGAGGAGTCTAGAGGAGGAGGAGGAGGAAGAGGAGTCTGGATGAGCAGAGGAGTCAGGAGGAGTACAGGGGTCTGGGGAGGAGGGAGGAACAGGGGAGTCTGGAGGATGAGGACAGAGGATACGGAGGAGTAGGGGACAGAGGGGTCGGGAGGAGTGAAGGACGCAGATTGGAGGGGAGAGGAGGACAGAGGAGTCTGGCAGAGGAGGAGGAGGACGAGGGGTCTGGGAGGAGGAGGACAGAGGAGTCTGGAGGAGGAGGAGGACAGAGGGAGTCTGGAGGCGGAGGAGGATAGAGAGTCTGGAGGATGAGAAGGACAGAGGAGTATGTGAGGAGGAGGAGGACAGAGAGTCTGGAGAGGAGGAGGATAGATGAGTCTGGAGAGGAGAACGGGAGTCAGGAGAGGAGTCTGGAGGAGGAGGAGGACAGAGGAGTGCTGGAGGAGGAGGAGAGGCGCAGGAGGGGCATGTGAGGAAAGGACGAGGAGTCTGGAGGAGAGGAGTGGAGTAGGACAGAGTAGTCTGGAGGAGGAGGAGGATAGAGGAGTCTGGAGAGGAGAAGGACAGAGGAGTCTGGAGGAGGAGGAGACGGAGTCTGGAGGAGGAGAGGCAGAGGCGGAGGAGGAAGGACAGGGAGTCTGGGGGAGGAGGAGGACAGAGAGGGTCGGGCGGAGGAGGACGGAAGAGGATTCTGGGGGAGGAGAGGAGACAGAGGAGTCTGGAGGAGGGAAGGACAGAGGAGGAGGAGGACAGAGGAGTCTGGGGAGGAGAACAGGGGTATGGAGGAGGAGAGGACGGATCTGGAGGAGAGACAGAGGGTCTGGAGGAGGCAGGGAGTCGGGGAGGAGGGACGAGAGTCTGGAGGAGGAGGACAGAGGGTTGGAGGAGGAGGAAAGGGTCTGGAGGAGGAGGACAAGAGTAGTCTGGAGGAGGAGGGGACAGAGGGGTCTGGAGGGGAGGAGCAGGGGTCTGGAGGAGAGGAGGTGAGAGAGGACAGAGAGTCTGAAGGAGAGGGACGGATGTCTGAGGAGGAGTGACGGATCGGAGGAGGAGACAGAGAGTCGAGGGAGAGGACGGAGGAGTTGGAGTAGGAGACAGGAGTCTGGAGAAGGAGGACAGAGAAGTCTAGCAGCAGTCTATAACCCACTGTCTCTAGAGAACACATGCACACTTGGTAAATCGTAGAATGGATGTGTATACAGGGATGTTAGAAGCTGTCGGCCTCCATCCAGCTCATGAATGTCGCCACTTTACAGTCTCCATAATTACTGCCTTGATTATCCATAAAAATAAGCTCTAGGGACCAAACCCCCCCTGCTCCCCCGCCTGGAGGCCCCATCCCAGCCATCATCTGGTGGGTAAACACATTTCCATACACATCCAGCAAGCAGAGATCATGCAAAGTTTATGGAAAAGTTTCAGAACTTGGAAACCCTTCCGTAGCCTCATCTAGTGCCGCCATATGGTGCTCCTGTGTAGCACAGATCAGAGCCCGCCCCGGTGTGCTGCACCCCGGAGCCCCCTCCTCCCCCTGTTGGCAATTTGTTTGCCTGTAGCGGGCTCTCTTCTTCCCCTGACAGGCAGGTGAGATCAAAGCCCCGCAGGACAAAAGGGGCTCCACAGCGATTTGTCAGGGGACGGGAGGCAGCGATGTCTGGGAAAGCAGCCGCAGCCCAGGAATGGGCCCAAACACAGCGCACCATGAGAAAAAGTACAGCAGAAAAGGTTCAGAGGTCACGTCCATCGGGTCGGGATTATGGAGCCTCCTTTAAAACCTGAGAATGAACAGGATAATAACCTTTGTGAATGTCCGGGGGAGGGGAAAAATCTCCTTTGTGCACAATGGCGCGGGGATTGCCTGCAATTAAAATGTCCTTGTGAGGCCAATTCTGGACGGAGAAGGTCTCGGACGCTTTAACCCCTTGTGCCTCCAAAATGTAGCAAATCGCCAGAAAGGAGGAACCACGGGAACGTCCCACATTGTCCATGGCCTAAGGGCCCCCAGGCCAGGGCCACAATAGGACAGAACAGGTTCCCGGCAGTACTCCGCGGGGCCTTTGTGTCCAGCTCCAGAGGTGTCTGAGGTCCTCGCCCCCGGGCACATCACCCCCTGCTGAGAGCTACATGCAGGTCAATGGTGGACATCAGGCAACAGTCTGCTGGACATTATATATCTCCAACATAATCTGCAGCGATGTACAGAGACCACCAGCTCTCACCTCTCCCTGTGCACATTAATATCCGCAGAACATACAATTACAAAAGGTCTATAACCATGCAAAACGGCACCAACCACTGAGCCACCAAGAGTGCTGACCACTGAGCCACCAACTGCTGACCACTGAGCCATCGCAAGGTGCTGAACACTGCCCACCTATAGATGCTGACCACCGATCCACCAAGAGTGCTGACCGGCCTGATCAACCAAGAAGGCTGACCACTGAGCCTCCAAGGTGCTGACCACTGAGCCACCAAGAGTGCGACCACTGGCCACCAAGAGTGCTGACCACTGAGGGCCCAAAGAGTGGGCTGACCACTGAGCACCAAGATTGCTGACCAGTGAGAACCAAGAGGGCTGACCACTGAGCAAGCCAAGAGTGCTGACCCACTGAGCAACCAAGAGTCTTGACCACTGACAACCAAGAGGGCTGACCAACTGGAGCCCCCAAGATTGCTGAGACCACTGAGCCACAAAGAGTGCTGACGCACTGAGCCTCCAAGAGTGCTGACCACTGAGGCCACCGAGTTCTGACCACTGAGCCACAAAGATGCTTACCACTGAGCAACCAAGAGTGCTGCCAGGTGAGGCAACCAAGAGTTGCGTGACCAGTGAGGCAACCAAGAGGGCTGACCACTGATTCAACCAAGAGTGCTTGACCACTGAGCAACCAAGAGTGCGACCCACTGAGCCACAGCAATAGTGCTGACCACTGAGCCACCAAGAGTGCTGCCCACTGAGCCAACCAAGAGTGGCTGACCACTGAGGCCACGCAAAGTGCTGACCACGGAGCGGGAGAGGACAGAGGAGTCAGGAGGGAGCCAAGGAGTCCAGAGGAGGACAAGAGGAGACTGGAGGAGGGAGGACAGAGGGTCTGGATAGGGGACAGAGGAGTCTGAGGAGGGAGGAGGACAGAGAGACGGAGGAGGACGGCAGAGGAGTCAGGCATGAAGGACAGAGGAGACTGGAGGAAGGACAGAGGAGTCAGGATGAAGGAAACCGGATCCAGGAGAAGGCGGAGGAACATAGGAGTCCTGGAGAAGGAGGACAGAGGCGTCTGGAGGAGGAGAGGACAGAGGAACTGTAGGAGGAGGACATAGGAGTCAGGAGGAGGACCGAGATACCGGGAGAAGGAGGAGGCAGAGGAGTCTGGAGGAGGAGGAGGAACAGAGGAGTCCCCTGGATGAAGGAGGAGGACAGAGGAGTCTGTAGGAGGAGGAGACCAGAGGAGTCTGGAGGAGGAAGGAGGACAGAGAGTCTGAGGAGGAAGCGGACAGAGAAGTCTGTATGGAGGAGTAGGACAGAGGAGTCTGGGAGGAGGAGGAGGACATAGGAGTCTGGAGGGGAGGGAGGAGGCAGAGGAGTCTGAGGAGGAGGAGGAGACAGAGAGTCTGGGATAGTGAGAGGACATAGGAGTCTGGAGGAGGAGGAGGCAGAGGTCTGGAGAGGACAGAGTAGTCTGGAGGAGGACAGGGAGTCTTGAGGAGGACAGAGGCGTCTGGAGGAGGACAAGAGCTTCTGGAGAAGGAGGAGGACAGAGGAGTCTGGAGGAGGACAGAGGAGTCTGGGGTAGGAGAAGGACAGAGGTCTGGAGGAGGGAGGAGGACATAGTAGTCTGGAGAGGAGGGGACAGAGAAGTTTCTGGAGAGGAGGAGACAGGAGTCTGGAGGAGGAGAAGGACAGGGAGCTGAGTAGAGGAGGATTAGGAGTCGGGAGGAGGAGGAGGACAGAGGATTGGAGGAGGAGGACATAGGAGTCTGGAGGAGAGGACAGAGGAGTCTGGAGGAGGAGGACCAGAGGAGTTTTCTGGAGGAGGAGGAGGACAGAGGAGTCGGGAGTGGAGAAGGACAGAGGAGTCTGGAGGAGGAGAAGGACAGAGGATCTCGGGGGGAGAAGGACAGAGTAGTCTCGGGGAGGAGAATGACAGGGAGTCTTGGGGAGGAGAAGGACAGAGATCTGGGGAGAGGAGGACAGAGGAGTCTGGAGGAGGAGGAGGACCAGAGAAGTCTTGGAGGAGGAAGGAGGAGGACAGGAGCTTGGGAGGAGGAGTACAGGAGTCTGGAGGAGGAGAAGGACAGGGAGGGTCCTGGATGAGGATGAGGATAGAGGAGGGTCTGGAGGAGGAGGAGGACAGAGGGGTCTGGAGGAGGAGGAGGACAGAAGGGTCCTGGGGGAGATTAGGACAGAGAGTCTGAGGAGGGATGACAGAGGAGTCTGGGAGGAGGAGGACAGAGGAGTCTGGGAGGAGGAAAGGAGAAGGACAGAGGGTTCTGGCGGGAAGAATGACAAGAGGACAGAGAAGTCGGGGGGAGGAGAGGACAAGAGGAGTCTGGAGAGAGGACAGAGGCAGAGGAGTCTGGAAGGAGGAAGAAGGAGAGGACGAGAGGGGTCGGTGGCAGAGGAGAAGACAGAGGAGTCTGGAGGAGGACAGAGTAGTCTGGAGGAGGACAATTGAGTCTGGAAGAGGACAGATGAGTTCTGGAGGAGGAGGACACAGGAGTCCTGGGAGGAGGAGGAGGACACAGGAGTCTAGAAGAGGGCAGAGGAGTCTGGAGGAGGAGGATGACAGAGTAGTCTGGAGGAGGACAGAGGAGTCTTGAGAGGACAAGGAGTCTGAGGAGGAGGAGGAACAGAGGAGTCTGGAGGAGATGACACAGGGAGTCTGGAAGGAGTAGGACAAGGGGTCTGGATGAGAGGACGGGGAGTTTGGAGGAGTAGGACAGAGGCGTCTGGGGGAGGAGACAGAGGAGTCGGGAGGAGGAGGACAGAGGACTGGAGAGGAGGACAGAGGATCTGGAGAAGGAGGAGGAGACAGAGGAGTCTGGAAGGAAGAGGACAGGAGTCTGGAGGATGAGGACAGAGGAGTCTGGAGGAGGAGGACAGAGGAGTCTGGATGGAGGAGGGACAGAGGAGTCCTGAGAGAGGAGGGGAGGACAGAGGAGTCTGGAGAAGGAGGAGGAAGAGGACAGAGGAGTCTGGAGAAGGAGGAGGAAGACCAGAGGAGTCTAGAGGAGTAGAGGAGGACAGAGGAGTCTGGATGAGGCAGAGGAGTCGGAGGAGTACAAGGGGTCTGGCGGAGGAGGAGGAACAGGGGAGTCTGGAGGATGAGGACAGAGATACTGGAGGAGTAGGGGACGAGAGGGGTCGGGAGGAGGGAGAATGGACCGCGGATCTGGAGGAGGAGGAGGAGGACAGGGGCGTCTGGAGGAGGAGGAGGAGGACAGGGGCGTCTGGAGGAGGAGGAGGAGTCTGGAGGAGGAGGAGGACAGAGGAGTCCTGGGGAGGAGGAGGATAGAGAGTCTGGAGGATGAGAAGGACAGAGGAGTTCTTGAAGGAGGAGGAGGACAGAGTAGTCTGGAGAGGAGGAGGATAGATGATCTGGAGTAGGAGAAGGATCAAGAGGAGTCTGGAGGAGGAGGAGGACAAGAGGAGTCCTGGAGGAGGAGGGAGGCCAGAGGGGTCATGTGAGGAAAGGACGAGGAGTCCTGGAGGAGTAGGAGTCGTGAGAGGACAGAGTAGTCTGGAGGGGAGGAGGAGGATTAGAGGAGTCCTGGAGGAGGAGAAGGACAGAGGCGTCGGAGGAGGAGGAGGGACCGGAGTCTGGAGGAGGAGAGGACAGAGGGTCTGGAGGATGAAGGACAGAGGCAGTCTGGGGGAGGAGGAGGACAAGAGGGTCGGCGGAGGAGGACAAGAGGATTTCTGGGGAGGAAGGGACAGAGGAGTCCTGGAGGAGGAGAAGGACAGAGGGAGGGGAGGACAGAGGAGTCTGGTGGAGGAGAACAGAGGGGTACTGGAGGAGGAGGAGGACGGGATTCCTGGAGGAGGAGACAGAGGGGTCTGGAAGAGAGGACAGGGAGTCTGGTGGAGGAGGGGACCGAGAGTCTGGAGGAGGAGACAGAGGGTCTGGAGGAGGAGGACATAGGAGTCTGGAGGAGGAGGACAAGAGTAGTCTGGAGAGGAGGGGACAGAGGGGTCTGGAGGGGAGGAGGCGAGGGGTCTGGAGGAGTAGGACACGGGGTTGGATGAGGAGGAGGACAGAGAGTCTGAAGGAGGAGAGGACAGAAGGATGTCTGGGATGGAGGAGTAGGACAGAGGATCTGGAGGAGGAGGACAGAGAGTCGGAGGGAGGAGGAACAAGAGGAGTCCTGGAGTAGGAGGACATAGGAGTCTGGATAAGAGGACAGAGAAGTCCTATAGCATGCAGTCTTAACCCTCTACTGTCTTGTGTGAGACACATGCCACTCGGTAAATCGTAGATGGATGTTGTATCAGGGATGTTAGAAGCTGTCGGCCTCCATCAGCTTCAGTGAATGTCGCCACTTTAACCGTCTCCAAATTACTACTACTGCCTTGCATTATCCATAAAAATAAGCTCTGTGGACAAACCTCCCCTGCTCCCTCCGCCTGGAAGGCCCCATCCCAGCCATCAATCTTGTGTGTAACACTTTCCCTACACCAATCCAGCACAAGCGGATCCATGGCAAAGTTTATGGAAAGTTTCAGAACTTGGAACCCTTCCGTAGCTCAATGTAATGCCGCCATATGGTGCTCCTGTGTAGCAACAGATCAGGCCCGCCCCGGTGTCTGCACCCCGGATCCCCCTCTCCCCCTGTTGGCAAGTTGTTTGCCTGTAGCGGGCTCCTCTTCTTCCCCTGACAGCAGGTGAGATCAAAGCCCCCCGAGGACAAAAGGGGCTCCACAGCGATTTTGGTCAGGGGACGGGAAGGCAGCTGATGTCTGGAAAGCACCGCAGGCCCAGGAATGGGCCCAAACACGACAAACCGCGCACCTGAGAAAAAGTACAGCAGAAAAGGTGCAGAGGTCACGTCCTCGGGTCGTGATTGGAGCCTTCCTTTAAAACCTGAGCATTAACAGATAATAACCTTTGTGAATGTCCGGGGGAGGGAAATCGCCTTTGTGCACAATGGCGCGTGGAATTTCCTGCAATTAAAATGTCCATTGTTAGGCCAATTCTGGAACGGAGAATGTCTCGGACAAGCTTTAACCCTTGTGCCTCCAAAATGTAGGCAAATCGCCAGAAAGGAGGACCACCGAACTCCCACATTGTCCCATGGCCTAAGGGCCCCCCCAGTCCAGGGCCACAATAGGACAGAACAGGTTCCCGCAGTAGCTCCGCGGGGCCTTTGTGTCCAGCTCCCCCCATAGGTGTCTGAGGTCCCTCGCCCCCCCGGGCAACATAACCCCCTGCTGGAGCTCTACATGCAGTAATGGTGGACATCAGGCACAGTCTGCTGGACATATCTATCATCCAACATAACTGCAGCGATGTCATTAGACCACCAGCTCTCAACCTCTCCCTGGCAACATAATACCGCAGAACATAATTCAAAAGGTCTATAACCATGCAAAACGGCAACCACCCACTGAGCCACCAAGATGCTGACCACTGACGCAACCAAGACTGCTGACCACTGAGCACGCAAGAGTGCTGACACTGCACCTATAGTGCTGACACATCCACAAGAGTGCCTGACCGCACTGAAGTCAACCAAGAAGGCTGACCACTGAGCCCGGTCTGCCATAGCCCAGGTGCTGACCACTGCAGCCACAAGAGTGCGACCACTGGGCCATTTCCAAGAGTGTGACCAACTGAGGCCATAAGAGTGTGGCTGACCACTGAGCCACCAAGAGTGCTGACCAGCTTGAAAACCAGAGTGGCTGACCATTGGAAGCCAAGAGTGCTGACCCACTGAGCAACCAAGAGTTTGGACCACTTGAGCAACCAAGAGTGGCTGACCAACGAGCCCAACCAAGAGTTGCTGAGACCACTGAAGCCACTGAAGAGTGCTGTACCACTGAACTACAAGATGGCTGTACCACTGAGGCCACCGAGTTCTGGACACTAACACGAGAAGTGCTATGGCCACAAAGAGTGCTGTACCAACTGGAGCAACCATAGTGCGACCAGGAGCGCAACAAAGTATGCTGACCATGAGGGCCACCAAGAGAGTTGGCTGACCACTGCATCAACAGAGTTGCTTGACCACTGAGGCAACCAAGAGGTCGCTGACCACTGAGCCACAGCATAGTGCTGACCACTGAGCCACCAAGAGTGCTGCCCACGAGCCAACACACAAGTGGCTGACCACTGAGGCCACGCAAAGTGCTGACCACTGAGCCACCAAGAGTGCTGACCACTGAGCCACCAAGAGTGCTGACCACTGAGCCATCAAGAGTGCTGACCACTGAGCCACCAAGAGTGCTGACCACTGAACAACCAAGAGTGCTGACCACTGAGCCACAAAGAGTGCTGACCACTGAGCAACCAAGAGTGCTGACCACTGAGCCACCAAGAGTGCTGACCACTGAACAACCAAGAGTGCTGACCACTGAACCATGAAGAGTGCTGTCCACTGAACCACGAAGAGTGCTGTCCACTGAGCCACCAAGAGTGCTGACCACTGAACCACGAAGAGTGCTGTCCACTGAGCCACCAAGAGTGCTGACCACTGAGCCAACCATAGTGCTGACCACTGAGCCAACCATAGTACTGACCACTGAGCCACCAAGAGTGCTGACCACTGAGCCATCAAGAGTGCTGACCACCGAGCCACCAAGAGTGCTGAACACTGAGCCACCTATAGTGCTGACCACCGAGCCACCAAGAGTGCTGACCACTGAGCCACCTATAGTGCTGACCACTGAGCCACCAAGAGTGCTGACCACTGAGCCATCAAGAGTGTTGACCACTGAGCCATCAAGAGTGTTGACCACTGAGCCACCAAGAGTGCTGACCACTGAACAACCAAGAGTGCTGACCACCGAGCCACCTATAGTGCCTGACCACTGAGCCCCCAAGAGTGGTTGACCACTGAGCCATCAAGAGTGTTTGACGCACTGAGCCATCAAGAGTGTTTGACCACTGAGCAACCAATAGTTCTGATCCAGTGAGGCAACCAATAGGCTGACAACTGAGAACCAAGAGTGCTGACGCACTGAGCAACCAAGAGTGCTGACACTAGCAACCAAGAGTGCTACCCTGAGCCACCAAGAGGCTGACCACTGAGCCCCCAGATGCTGACCACTGAGCCACCAAGTAGTGCTGCCACTGAGCACAAGAGTGCTGACCACTGAGCATCAAGAGTGTTGACCACTGAGCCATCAAGAGTGTTTGACACTGATCCACCAAGAGTGCTGACCACTGACACACCAAGAGTGCTGACCACTGAGCCACCAAGATGCTGACCACTGAGGCAACTGCAAGAGTGCTGGACTCACTGATCCATCCAGAGGCTGACCACTGAACAACCAAGAGTGCTGACCACTGACCATGAAGAGTGCTTCCACTGAACACGAGAGTTCTGTCCCCTGAGCACCAGAGTGCTGACGCACTGAACCACGAAGAGTGGCTGTCCACTGAGACACCAGAGTGCTGACCACTGAAAGCAACCATGTGCTGACCACTGAGCCACCATAGTACTGACCACTGATCCACCAAGAGTGCTGACCACTGAGCCCTCAAAGAGGTGCTGACCGCCGAGCCACCAAGAGTGCTGACACTGAGCCACCTATAGTGCTGACCACCGGCCACCAAGAGTGCTGACCACGTGATCCACCTATAGTGCTGACCCACTGAGCCCACCAAGAGTGTTGACCACTGAGGCATCAGGTGTTTGACCACTGAGCCATCAAGAGTGTTGACCACTGAGCCACCAAGAGGTGCTGAACCACGGACAACCAGAGTTCTGACCACGAGCCCCCAATAGTGCTGACCACACCGAGCCACCAGATTGCTGACCACCTGAGCCAACAAGAGTGCTGACCACCGATCCACAAGAGTGCTGACCACTGGCCACCAAGATGCCTGACCACTGAGCCCACCACGCGTGCTGACCACTTGCGCCACCAAGAGTGTCCTGACCACCGAGCACCAATATGTGCTGACCAACCGAGCCACCAAGAGTGCTGACCACCGACACCAAGGAGTGCTGACCACCGAGCCACCAAAGTGCTGACCCACCCCGAGCCACCAAGAGTGCTGACCACCGACCACCAAGATTTCGACCACCCGAGCCACCAAGAGTGCTGACCACTGAGCCACCAAGAGTGCTGTCCACTGAACCACCAAGAGCGCTAACCACTGAGGAGCCTCTAACCTTCTTGCCACAGCTCACATTGTCAGGGCTGTGGAGTCCTGAAGTCGGAGTCGTTGACCATATTGGTGGAGCTACAGTCAGATTTAACTTTGGAAAATTGAGGAGTGGGAGTTGGAAGTTGGGCTTATTAACTCCACAACCCTGTGACACCCTGGATGAGCGACTTGTGTGGGTTGTAGACACCACCTCCTGCCACCTCTCGGGGTGAGAGAAATGCCAAAATGCAAAAGTCACCACAACAGAGAAATGGTCTGTGGTCACCACCTACAGAACCGCTCTCTATAGGGGATGTATCGCTACCTGCCCATCATTACAACCTCTGGTAAGGGTTAATCCTGCACCATACACACCTGAGGTGCACGGGACAATGTTCTGGGCAGAGGGTGCGCGTTCGACTGGTGGCAGCAACCAATCAGTGATTCAGACCCAGAAGTCCAAGACCACCACATCCCAGCCCCCATCACTACCAGACCCAGGACCACCACATCCCAGCCCCCATCACTCCATATCCAGTACCACCAACTCCCATCCCCAGCCAGCCTAACCAGACCCAAGGACCCACACACATCCACCCCCATCAAACTACAACCTATCCAGTACCACCACATCCTCAGCCTCCATCCTTACCATATCCATGACCATCCACATCCCACACCTCCCAGCCCCCCATACTACCCTATCCAGGACCACACATCCCAGCCCGCCCATCACTATACCCCATCCCTTGACCACCACATCCCTCCCCCCTCACTACTCACCGTAGCCATATCCATTAACACCCCACCTTCCACCCCCATCATTACCACTCCATTCCCACCACCGGGGTCCCATCCCCCATCACTCCCCTACTCCCTTACTCGTACGGGCCCCCACCCATCCCCCAGTCTCTCCCGGGAAGAAAACATCTCTCCTTCACCCCCCCCTCCCCCCCCCATCCCTCATCCCATCTCCTCCTTCACCCCCCCCTCCGCCCTCCTCCATCCCCACCCCTCTCCCTTCCGCCCCCCCCCCTCCTCCTCCCCATCACTAACCTATCCATTCGCCCCACCACCATCCCTGGTCCCTCGCCTCCCTC
This sequence comes from Engystomops pustulosus, assembly GCA_019512145.1. Classification (NCBI taxonomy): domain Eukaryota; kingdom Metazoa; phylum Chordata; class Amphibia; order Anura; family Leptodactylidae; genus Engystomops; species Engystomops pustulosus. The sequence continues at coordinate 111,079 of WNYA01000597.1, forward strand.
CCAGGCGCCCATCCCTTTGCCCCCGACCCCTCGCCCTCCCTCTAAGAGAGTTATCCCCTCGGCACCCCTCCCTCCCAATCTCCCTTCACCCCCCCATCCCCTCCCCCCTCCCTACCCTACCAGATCAGGTCCACCACATCCCAGCCTCCATCAACTACCATATCCAGGACCACCACTCCCAGCCCCCATCACTACCATATCCAGGACCACCAAATCCCAGCCACCATCATTACCACATCCAGGAGACCACCACAAACCCAGCCCCCATCACTACAAGATCCAGGACCACCACATCCAGCCCCCATCACTACCAGATCCAGGACCACCACATCCCAGCCCCCATCACTACCAGATCCAGGACCACCACATCCCAACCCCATCCCTCCATCACTACCAGATCCAGGTCCACCACATCCCAGCCCCCTCATACCATATCCAGGTCCACCACAATCCCAGCTCCCATCACTACCATATCCAGGACACCACATCCCAGCCTCCATCCTACCAGATCCAGGACCACCACCCATCCCAGCCCCCATCACTACCGATTCCAGACCAAACCACAGTCCCGCCTCCATCACTAAACTACCAGATCCATTCACGCACCACATCCCCACCCCCATCACTACCCATATCCAGACCTCCACATCCCAGCCCCCCATCAACTATCGATACAGACCCACCACATCCCAGCCCCCATTCACTACCTGATCCCAGGACCACCCAACATCCCAGCCCCCATCACTACCAATCCGGCAACAACTCACATCCCAAGCCCCCATCACTACCATCCAGGTCCACCACATCCCAGCCTCCATCACTAACTACCCTACCGTCCAGTGACCCCACTTACGCATCCCCCATCCCCTCCCCATATCCATGACCACCACATCCTCCCAGCCTCCACTCACTACCCAGATCCATGGACCTCCCACAATCCAATCCCCCTCCCCCATCCCTACCAGATCCCGTCCCACCCACCTCCCCTCCACCCCTCCTTATCCACATCCATTACCACCCCCAATCGCCCATCCCCCCTGACCTTGCCAGCCTCCTCCCTCCCACCCCCATCCCAACCCTCCTCCCTCCTATCACCCAGACTCCCTTTCCCATAACCCCACTCGCCTCGCCCGCCATGCCTTTCACCTCATCCCTGCCCCCCCACCTGTCTCCCCCCTCCGCCATCCCTCCCGCTCTAGCCCTTCCCCCCCCCCGTAGTTTCCCATCCTTCCATCCACTCTACCAGATCCGGACCTACCACATCCCAGCCCCCCTCACTACCAGATCCAGGACCCCCCCATACCAGCCCCCATCCACTACCAGATCTCAGGGACCACCACATCCCAACATCCACCTCCCATCACTACCAGATCCCGAACCACCACATCCCAGCCTCCCAGTCACTCCAGATCCAGTACCACCACATCCCAGCCCCCATCCCTACAATCCAGGACCACCACATCCCGCCCCATCACTACCAATCCAGGACACCACATCCCAGCCCCCCTCACTATCAGATTCAACCCCCCACATCCGAGCCTCCATCACTAACCAGATCCAGAACCAACACCATCCCACCTCCATCTTACCACAAGTCACAGGACTCTCCCACCACCGTCTCCCAGCCCCCCCCTCCCTTCACTACCACATATCCATTCCAACCACATCCCCGCCCTCCATTCACTTCCATATCTATGCCCCCCCACCTCCCCTCCCCCCCTCCCTACCATATTTCATTACCGAACCCCCTTCCATCGTCCATCCCTAATCACTACCATCTCGCCCTTCCACCCACATCCCCGCCCACATCACTACCAGATCCAGGAAACAACACATCCCCAGCCTCCATCACCTACCACTAACTACCTGATCCAGGACCACCAACATCCCCGCCCTCCATCACTAAACCAGACCCAGGACCAAGCCACATCCCAGCCCCCATCCTAACCAGATCCCCGTACCACCACCTCCCATCCCCCATCATTACCCATCCAGGACCACCACAATTCCCGCCCCCATCTACCAGATCCAGGACCACCACATCCCAGCCCCCATCAGTACCAGATCAAGGACCTCCACATCCCACGCCATCACTACCAGATCCAGGATCACCACATCCCAGTCCCCATCACTACCAGATCCAGGACCACCACATCCCAGCCCCCATCACTACCCGAATCCAGTACCTCCCATCCCGACCCATCACTACTATATCCAGGTCCCACACCCCGCCCCCTACCTACTCATATCTCAAGGACCATCAATCCCCAGCCTCCCACCCCTCTACGTACCAGTCATTACGCACCCCCATCCCCTCCTCATCCCACCTACCCGTTTATCCATTACACCCCCCTCCCCCCTCCCTCCCCCCTCCCTACCCCATCTCCATTCCACACCCACTCTCCCTCCTTCCCTCCCTACCACGATCCTTCCTCACACCCCCCTCCCCTCTCCTCCCCCACCCATCATCCTTACCCCTTCCCCTCCCACTCCAACTCCTCCCTCACTCCTTATCCCTTCCCTCCCCCCCTCCCCTCTCCCTCCCTCCCCCTCCTCCTCTTCCACCGCCCACCCCCCAACTGGAATCCGCCTCCTCAAGACAAACCCTTCCCCCCCCCCCCCCCTCCCCCCCCCAGCGAGTTTTCCCCTTCCTCCCTCCTCTCCCAAAACTGCTCCATTCACCACCCCCTCACCATCGGTCCTCTTCCGCTCCCATCCCCCCCCATCCTGCCTTCGCCATGCCAACCATCCCCTGTCCTCCCTCCTCTCGCCGCGAGTTCTCCCTCACCCCCCCTAGCCAGGATTAGCTCGCCCATCCTCCACATCCCTCCCCCTCTCCCTTCCCTGGCCCAGCCCGTGAACGTCGCGTTAGGATCCCATCCTCCCATCCCTCTCACCGTTTCTCCCTTCCCCCCCTGTCCACCCCCTCCCCCCGGAAAGACGCCCATTGAGGCTAAGGTTAAGAACTTCCCCTCCGCCGCATCACATACGTCGCGGGCTCTCGCCTTCCCCCCTCCCTTCCGGCCTCCCTGTCCGTCCCTCACCCTTTCCATTCGCCGGCCACCCCTCCGCCCTCCCCTCCCTCCCTCCCTCCCGCGATTGGCTCTCCCTTCCTCTGACCCCCGAGGAAGACTTCCATCACCGTGCCGCTCCCGCCTGCCCACCTCCCCCCATATCCTCCATGGCTCAACCACAAATCTCCAGCCTCCATCACTACCATAATCCATTTACGTCAGCAACAAAACCACATCCCATCCTATCCATCCCTACCTTATCCAGTACCACCCACTCACCCGTATTCCCACCCTCCCTCCCATCCCCCTCACTACCATATCCCTTACCACGCAACCCCGATTGCCCCGTACCCGCCCCCCCCAAAACTCCCCGCCTCCCTCACTACCCCAATACTCCCTTCCCCCCCCGCCTAGTGGCCCATTCCCGCGCCGTCACTCACCACCTTCCCTTCACCCCTCCCCTCCCCGTCCCCCACTCCCTCCCCAAGATCCAGACCACCACATCCCAGCCTCCATCACTACCAGATCCAGGACCCACATCCCAGCCCCCATCACTACCAGATCCAGGACCACACCACTCCCAGCCCCAGCCTCCATCACTACCCATATTCATGTACCAACCACATCCCAACCAACCCCATCACCACCAGCATCCCTGAACCACCCTCATCCGAATCCCCCTCAACTCCATAATCCTTATCAGCCACATCCCATCCCCAATCCTCACCACGACATCCATACCACCCCAAATCCCATCCCCCATCCCTCACAATATCCGTTCCCCCCCCAATCCCCATCCCCGGTTCCCTCCCTCCCTCCTCCCGTCCTCTGCCCTATACCACCCCCCTCTCCCCTCCACACCCTCCCTCACCACTCTTCCCTCTCCCACCCCCAGTCTCCCTCGTCCTCCGCCTCGCGTCTCCTCCTCTTTCCTCCAGGAACCCGCCAGCCACTCAGCTCTCCGTCCAATCCCTCATACGTCTCCCCGCTCCATTCCCAACCCCTCCCGATCCCCCCGCCTCCTCCCTTCCTCCCCACGGCCCCCTGGGCTACCGCCCTCCCATTCGCCCCCCGCCCCCGGGTCTGCCCCACCCCTCCGATCCTCGCCTCCCCCTTTCCCTTCCCCCGCCCGTCCCCAATCCCCCCTCCCGAGGTCCCCGACATCATCCTGCCCCCTCTCCCCCCGCTTCCCGCGCTCCCTCCCTGCCCCCTCTCTGCCGGTTCCCCCCCCCATTGGGACTCCCCCTGGTTCCTGACCCTCCTCCCCCTCCGCCTCCTCTCCCTCCACATTCTCGCCCCCCCCTCCCCTGTTTATCGCCCGTCCTACCCCTCCCTTGTGAGCCTGGAGGCCTTCCTCCGCTCTCACCGGCTTCCCCCCGCCACAGCTCTCCCCGGGGCTCGCCTCCCCCTCTCCCTCCATCCCCTCTTCTCCAATATCCTCCCCCCGTGGGATATACTGTCCCGCGTTCCACCCCTCACTCTCCCTCCATCCCATTGCGCGCGGACCCCGCCTGGCCCGGCTCCCGAGGTGACCCCTCCCTCCCCTCTTCCCTTCTCCCTCCCGGGCCCCCGCGCCGGGTGTCATGTTCGACCCTCCCCCATGAGTACCAGATCCTGGACCACCACAAACCAATCCCGGCCCCCACCAGTACCCAGATCCAGGACCGCGCAGCATCCCACGCCTCCAAACTATAACAGATCGGGACCATCACATCACATCGCCAATCCCCCATCACTTCCAGACTCATGACCTCAACCACAGTCCTCCCAGCCCCCATCACTACCAAGTCCAGTACACACCACCTCCCATCCCCCATCGTTACCATATCCCTGACCACCACCATCCAACTCCGCCCATCACGTACCATTATCCCCTTACCCCCCCAAGACATGCCCTCGCCCCACAATTACCATATCCAGTCCCACCTATCCCATCACTCCCCCATCACTACCAGATCCCGGACCACCAGATCCTAGCCCCCATGAGTACAAAGATCTAGGACCCACACCAGATCTCCCAGGCCTTCCATCACTATAGAGATTTCCAGGAACCACACCACATCCCCCAGCCCCCCCATCACTCCTTCCAGATCCAGTACCACCACATCTCCCAGTCCCAGCCCCCCATCATTAACCTTAACCAGACCAACCAATGCCCGACCCCATCACTACCCGCTACTCCCTTACCCACCCACACAAAAATCCCAGCCCCATCATTACCATATCCATAACCGCCACGCAGAACAATCCCCTCCCCCTCCTTACCAGATCCCTAATCCCCCCACCTCCCATCCTCCATCCTTCCCAGATCCAGGACCACCACACCACATCCCAGCCTCCTGTTACCCGATTCCGGACCACCACAATTGCGGACGCCCCATCACTCTACCAATCCAGTACGCACCCCGGGATCCCATCCTCCATCAATTAACCATATCCATAACACCCAACACATTCAATCCAGCCTCCATGTTTAACAACCCGATCAGGACCCAACCCCCATCATTGCGGACCCCATCCTATCACTAACACTCTAACCAGATTTAACCCAGATCGCAGGAACCACCACATCCCAGCCCCCATCCCACTCTACCATCTCCCTCAACCCCCACATCCCCAGCCCTCCCTCCGTACCATATCGCTTTCACCAAACCCCCAACATTCCAGCCGGCCTCCTCCTCTACTCCACCCTCTGCATTACCAACCACAGTCCAGCCTCCCAATGCCTCCTCACTCATATCCAGGCTCACAAATCCCCGCCTCCATCACTACAGATCCAGGACCACACCACATCCCAGCTTCCACCCAGCGTCCTCACTACCAGATTCTAGAAGCCAACTAGAACCAGCACTCCCAGTCCCCATCAGTTACCAGATCCAGGACCACCACATCCCAGCCTCTACACTACAGATCCATGACCTCTCACATCCCAGACACCCCTCACTTTCGCAGATCCAGGACCACACCAGCACCACCGCTCCCATCCCATCACCTCCCCATCCCTTCCCTATTCCTGCCCCCCCCCATCCCCGCTATCCACACATAAAATCCCCCCCCCCTCCTCACCACTCTCCCTTCCCGTCCCCCATCCCCTCCTCGCCTCCGCAATAAGTGGGGTCCCTATCTCATTCCCCCCCCCTCCCCTTCCTCCCCGTCCCCCCTCCCTGGGTGGAGGGGCCCTTCGCCTTCCTCCCCCACCGCCCCCCTCCCCTCCCTTTCCCCCCTCCCCTAATACCCCGTTAGACCCTCAAGACTCCCTCTCCCTCCCCGCCGGCCCGACTCCCCACTACCTCCTCCCCCCCCCCTACTATCCCACATCCTCTCCCTCCCCGATCCCCCACCCCGTCCGGCGTCCTCTTCCGCCCCTCCCTGAATACCCACTCCTCTCCCTTCCCCTCCCCCCCGCAAATAATCCCCTCCCCCCTCCTCGTGCCCGACTCATCCCGTTACCCCCCATCCTCCCCCTCCGCCCCCCTCCCTAGCCCAGATCCAGGACCAACCACATCCCATCCCCGCGCCCCCATAACTTCCAGATCCAGGACCTACAACACCACCATCCCAGCATCATCTACCAGATCCAGGATATCTAGACCATCACAATCCCATGTTCCATACAACCGGTATTCCAGGACCACCACATCCGCCGCCCCCTCAACTACCAGATCCAGGACCACACACATTCCGTCCCCATCACTACCAGCAGTCCATTCGACCACACATCCCAGCCTCAGTCCAACCACAACATCGACCTCACACTACAGATCAGACCACCACATCCCAGCCTCCATCAATACCAGTTCCAGGCCACAAATCCCACGCCCTCAATCACTACCAGATCCCGGACACCAACTCCAGCCATACTCGGCGCAGCACCCCAGTCACCATCACCGATCCAGGACACCACATCCCAGCCCCATCATACACAGACCAGGACCCTCCATATCCCACACACCTCCGATCCAGACCCCACTCCATCCCCCATCACTCCAGATCCAGGGTACCAACCACATCCCCTACACCCCATCACTACCAGATATCAGCAACACATCCCACCCTCATCCACACCAGGACCCCCACTCAGCCCATACGCCGATCCAGAACCCACTCCAGCCCCCCACTTCCGACGACACTCACATCAGCCCCAACAATATCAGTCATCCAGCAGCACCTCCCATCCATCCCAGCTCCCCAGTCATCCCCTCAGAGTCCCAGCCGAACCTCACATCCCCCCTACCCCGCCCCTCCACGACGTCCCCTCCCCCATCATACCATGTCCGCACTCCCTCACCAGCCCCCATCCACTCCAAGATCCAGGACCATCCCAAACAGCATCCTTCCTACGATCTAGTGACCCTCACCCCCGCCCCATACCAATCGGACGCACCATCCCAGCCCCCACAACTACCAGATCCAGGACCACCACATCCCAGCCCCCATCACTTCCAGATCCAGGACCACCACATCCCAGCCCCCATCACTACCAGATCCAGGACCACCACATCCCAGCCCCCATCACTACCAGATTCCAGGACCACCACATCCCAGCCCCCATAACTTCCAGATCCAGGACCACCACATAGCTCCCCATCAATCCCTCACTCAGATCCTAGGACCACACATCCCACCCCATCACTACCAGATCAGCGACCACCACAATCTCAGCCCCATCACTACCAGATCCAGGACCACCACCTCATCCTCATACCAAGATCCGACCACCATCATCCCACCCCTCACTACCAGATCCAGGACCCACCACCCCCAGCCCTCCATCACTACCAGATCCACCAGGACCACCACATCCCAGCCCCCATCACTACCATCCAGACCACCACATCCCAGCCCTCCATCACTCCAGAATCCAGAACCACCAACATCCCAGCCCCCAAATCACCATCCACCCACAGATCCAGGACCACCACATCCAGCACCGCCTCCAGCTCACTCACCCAATCAGATCAGGACCAACCATAATCTCCCAGCCCAGCCATCACTACCAGATCCAGGACCACCACATCCCAGCCTCCATCACTACCAGATCCAGGACCACCACATCCCAACCCCATCACTACCAGATCCAGGACCACCACATCCCAGCCCCCATCACTACCAGATCCAGATCCTCCCCTCAGCCCATCCCATCCCCCATCACTACCATCATATCGCCCCACACTCCCTAACCCCGTCCTCCATCACTACCCGAACCCCCTTCCATCCCCCCATCCCCCCAAGTCCCCACTACATCTAAGCTACATACCCTCGTCCTCCACCATTCCCCATCCCCCATCACTACGCAACCACCATCTCCATAGCCACCAGGACCCTCCACCCCATCCCACTACCATCTCACATCCACCACATCCCACCCTGCCTCCATCCACTAGCCCACCACCAGATCCCCCCCACCCCACCCCGCTCTCCCTTCCCGACTCCCCCCCATTGCCCGCTGCCCGCCATGCCACTCCCAGACTCTCCCTGTCTCACATCCGCGCTCCTCCATCCACCTCAGACTCCACCGCACCCCATCCTGCTCCCCCCACATCCCTCCCCCCAGATCCGAAGAAGCTCCCACGCCCCGATCCAGATCCCACCTCCCCCATCCCTCCCATCTTCCTTCCAGGTCACCACCCCCAATCCCCTCCCACCCATCCCTCCCAGCATCCACTGCCCCCTCCCACACCAAACACCCATCCCCCCTCCTACCAGATCCAGGACCACCACATCCCAGCCCCCCATCACTACTACCCAGATCCAGGACACACAATAATCCCAGCCCCATCACTACCAGATCCGGTACCACCACATTTCCAGCCCCCATCACTACCAGATCCAGGACCACCACACCACCCATCCCAGGACCCCATCCAGCCCACCATATCCAGATCCAGCCTCACATCCCAGACCCCATCACTACCGATGATCCAGTGATACCACATACCACCCCCATCCTACCAGATCCAGGACCTCACATCCCAGCCCCATCACACGATCCAGGACCACCACATCCAGCCCATCACTACCAGATCCAGGACCACCACAATCCCAGCCCCCATCACTACCAGATCCAGGACCACCACATCCCAGCCTCCATCACACTACCAGATCCAGGACCACCACATCCCAATCCCGCCCCATCACCACCAGATCAAGACCCAACATCCAGCCCCCTCCACAGCGCATCACAACCATCCAGACCACCCACCTCCCATTCCACCCCACTCCTCCCATCATCCTCCCAGCACCCGTCCCAAGTCTCCCACTCCCCATCCCCTACTCCACCTCCCTCGCCAGATCCAGGACCACACAGTCCCCCCAGCCCCCATCACTACCAGATCCAGGACCACCACATCCCAGCCCCCATCAGTACCAGATCCAGGACCACCACAATCCCAGCCCCCATCACTCCAGATCCAGAACCACCACATCCCAGCCCCCATCACTACCAGATCCAGGACCACCACATCCCAGCCCCCTCCTTACGATCCATACCACCACATCCCGCCCCATCACTACCAAGATCCAGGACCACCCACATCCCAGCCTCCATCCTACCAGAATCAGGACCCCCATCCCAACCCCATCACTACCAGACACATCCCAGTATACTCGACCACCACATTCCAGCCTCCATCACTACCAGATCCAGGACCATCCCATCCAACCTCATCCACTACCAGATCCAGGACCACCACATCCCAGCCTCCATCACTACCAGATCCAGGACCCCACATCCCCGCCTCCATCACTACCAGATCCAGGACCACCACATCCCAGTCCTCCATCACTACCCCGACACCGGACACCCATCCCCAGCCCCCATCACTACTAGATCAGGACCACCCATCCCACTCCATCCATCACTACCAGTATCCAGTGACCACCACATCCCAGCCCCCATCACTACCAGATCCAGGACCCCAATACCCAGCCTCCATCACTACCAGATCCAGGACCACCACATCCCAGCCCCCATCACTACCAGATCCAGACCACCACATCCCAGCCCCCATCACTACCAGATCCGACCATCACATCCCAGCCTCCATCACTACCGATCCAGGACCTCCCATCCCAGCCCCATCAGTAACTATCCAGGACCACCACATCCCACCCCACACTACAGATCCAGGACCACACCATCCCACCCCCATCACCACCAGATCCAGGACCATCACATCCCGCCCCCATCACTACCAGATCCAGGAACCACCACACCAACTCCCAGCCTCCATCACGTCCAGATCCAGTATGGCGGCATTATGTAGTACTGGATTAGTAATATTGGCATCTATGGCAGTACTGATCGGCACAGACGTTGCCTTATTATTTTGCACTGTATGGTGGCATTGGGGCAGTTTACTACCCGTCCGTTCCCGATCCAGCGGTGCGTTTCTATGCGCTGGATTGCAGGTCCGGCCGGGATTTATTAAGGTAGTTCCTCCGCCGTCCCCAGGTGGCGCTGCCGCTCTGAAGTCCGCTGGAATGCCTCGAAATACACCGGCCTATCCAGGATGAAGGTGAGTGAAAATTTTCGCAACACAATGGGGGTCATTTACTAAGGGTCCGATTCGCTTTTTCCGACGTGTACCCGAATATTTCCCGATTTGCGCCGATTCTCCCTGAATTGCCACGGGATTTTGCGACGACGATCGGATTGTGGCGCATCGGCGCCGGCATGGCCGGACGGAAATCGGGGGCGTGCCGAACAAAAACCTATGGATGATTGGAAAAACCGCCGCATTTAAAACAAAAATCTGTCGCGGAAGCTTGACTTACTTCACTCACCGCCCGAGCCGGTGAACTCCAGGGAACTACCTTAAAAATAATCCCTGCCGGACCCGAATCCAGCGCAGAGAACGCGCCGCTGGATCGCGAATGGACCGGGTAAGTAAATTCTGCGCCCCAATTTTCTTTTTAAATGCGGCGGTTTTTCCAAATCCGTCGGGTTTTCGTTTGGCCGCCCCCCCCGACTTCCGTCGCGATGCGCCACAATCCGATCGCGTGCGCCAAAATCCCGGGCAATTCAGGTACAAATCTGAAATATTCGGGTAACACGTCGGGAGAAACGCGATCGGGCCCTTAGTAATGACCCCCTTTGTTTATATTGTCTGCAGTCTGTTTTGCACTGAATTGGAGAATTATTAGGATCGTATACATTGTGGTGGTATAATAGGTATTATTTGTCACTGTATTGCAAGCACTTTCAGAAGTGTATGTCAGTATTATGTAACATATATCCGGTAATACTAGCACTATATGCAGCACTTTTCCCATAGGCAGAACTTTTGGCAGCATATGTCAGTATATTTCACATTATATCCA
>WNYA01000598.1:0-29898 GCA_019512145.1 Engystomops pustulosus
CTTCATGGATGGATAGGAGGTGTTCTTCATGGATGGATAGGAGGTGTTCTTCATGGATGGTTTGGAGGTATGCTTCATGGATAGATATGAGGTGTCCTTCATGGAGGGATATGAGGTATGCTGCATGAAGGATAGGATGTGTGCTTCATGGATGGCTAGGAGGTGTCAGTCATGGATGGATAGGAGGTGTGCTCCAAAGATTGAGAGGAGGTGTGCTTCATGGATGGATATGAGGTGTCCTTCATAGATGGATAGGAGGTGTCCTGCATAGTCGTACAGGAGGTGTCATTCATGGATGGATAGGAGGTGTCCTTCATGGATGGATAGGAGGTGTCCTTCATGGATGGATAGGAGGAGTGCTTCATGGATGGATAGGAGGTGTCCTTCATGGATGGATAGGAGGTGTCCTTCATAGATGGATAGGATGTGTCCTTCATGGACGTACAGGAGGTGTCATTCATGGATGGATAGGAGGAGTCCTTCAAGATGGATAGGAGATGTCTTTCATGGATGGATAGGAGGTGTCCTTCATGTATCAATAGGAGGAGTGCTTCATGGAGGATAGGAGGTGTGCTTCATGGATGGATAGGAGATGTCCTTCGTGGATGGATAGGAAGTGTCCTTCATGGATGGATAGGAGGAGTGCTTCACAGATGGATAGGATGTGTCCTTCATGGATGGATAGGATGTGTCCTTCATGGATGGATAGGAGGAGTGCTTCATGGATGATAGGATGTGTCCTTCATGGATGGATAGGAGGAGTGCTTCATGGATAGATAGGAGGAGTGCTTCATGGATGGATAGGAGAAGTGCTTCATGGATGGATAGGAGCAGTGCTTCGTGGATGGATAGGAGGTGTCCTTCGTGGATGGATAGGAGGTGTGCTTCAAGAATGGATAGGAGGTGTCCTTCATGGATGGATAGGAGGAGTGCTTCATGGATGGATAGGAGGAGTGCTTCAAGGATGGGTAGGAGGTGTCATTAATGGATGGGTAGGAGGTTTCATTCATGGATGGATAGGAGGAGGAGTGCTTCATGGATGGATAGGAGGAGTGCTTCATGGATGGATAGGAGGTGCCCTTCATGGATGGATAGGAGGTGCCCTTCATGGATGGATAGGAGGAAGAGGAGGAGTGCTTCATGGATGGATAGGAGGTGTCCTTCATGGATGGATAGGTGGAGTGCTTCATGGATGGATAGGAGGAGTGCTTCATGGATGGATAGGAGGAGTGCTTCATGGATGGATAGGAGGAGTGCTTCATGGATGGATAGGAGGAGTGCTTCATGGATGGATAGGAGGAGTGCTTCATGGATGGATAGGAGGCCTCCTATCCGCCATGACTGACACCTCCTATCCATCCATGAAGGCCTCTTTCCTATCCATCCATCGAAGCAGCCTCCTATCCATCCATGAGCAAAACGTGCCTCCTATCCATCCTGAAAGCCTCCTCCTATCCATCCATGACTGACACCTCCTATCCATCCATGAAGCACGTCCTCCTATCCATCCATGAAGCACTCCTCTATCCATCCATAAAGCCGCTCCTAATCCGTCCACGAAGCAACTCCTCCTAGCCATCCATGAAGCACTCCTCCTATCCCTCCATGAAGCTTTCTCCTATCCATCGCATGAAAAGCACTCCACCGTATCCTCCATAAGGACACCCTCCTATCCATCCCTGAAGCACTCTCCTCCCCTCTTCCTCCTCCTATCCATCCATAAGGGCACCTCCTATCCATTTTCCTGAGGCACCTCCTATCCATCCAGGAGCACTCCTCGCTATCCATCCATGAAGCACTCCTCCTCCTAATCCCCCTGATGAAAACCTCCTACCCCTCCATAATGAACCCTTCCTACCCATCTTGAAGCACTCCCTCCTCGCCATCCATGCAGCACCCCTATCCAGCCATGAAGGACACCTCCTATCCATTCTGAAGCCACACCCTCTATCCTCCCACGAAGGACCACCTCCATCCCTCCACCAGCACTGCTCCTATCCATCCAGGAACACTTTCTCCTATCCACCATGAAGCACTCTCCTATCTATCCGAAGCACTCTCCTATCCATCATGAAGGACACATCCTATCCCCTCAAGGAAACTCCTATCCATCGTAAGCCTCCGCCTACCGCCTGAAGGACACTTCCTATCCATCCCGAAGGACATCTCCTATCCATCCATGGAAGCACACCTCCCCTATCCCCATGAAGCACTCCTCCTAGTTGAGACTTAGGACACCTCCATCCGTCCCTGAAAGACATCTCCTATCCATCTTGAAGGACTCCTCTATCCATCATGATGACACCCTCTGTAACGGCCATTAAGGACACGTCCTAGCCATCTATGAAGGACACTCCTATCCATCCATGAGACTCTCCTATCCATCCAGAAGGCACACCTCCTATCCCTCCTGAAGCCCTCCTCCTATTCCATCCATGAAGACACCTCATATCCATCATGAAAGACGCCTCCTATCCATCCATGAATACACCTCCTGTTACACTCTATGCAGACGACCTGCTCCTATCCATCTATGAAGGACACCTCATATCCACCATAAGCACCCCTCCTCTCATCTTGGAACACCTCCTATCCATCCATGACTGACACCTCGCCTCCTATCCATCCATGAACACCATCCTATCCTTCATGCAGCATACCTCATATCCCCCCCATTGAAGGACACCTCATATCTATCCATGAAGCATCCCTCCACCATCCATGAAGAACACCACACCTCCATCCATCCAGAAGACCACCTCCTATCCACCATGAAGACAACCCCTATCCAGCCTAACAACACCGTCCGATCCTACCAGTAAGCCACACATCCTACCCATCCCTGAAGCACTCTCCTCCTAGCCATCCATGAAGGACACCTCCTATCCCTCCATGAGCACCCTCCTAGCCATCCATGAAGGACAAACCTCCTATCCATCCCTGACCACACTCCTTCCATACATGAGCAACACATCCTATCCATCCATGAAGCACACCTCATTTCCACCCAGAAGTCACAACCTCTACTCAATGAAGCAAACTCCTCCTCTCCCTCCCTGCAGGACATCTATCCCCCATATCACCCCTCCTATCCACTATGAATCACACCAACCCATCATCCATGAAGCCACCTCCTCTTCTCCATGAAGGACATCGATCCATCCATAGCCCCACCTCCTATCCTCTATGAAGGATACCTCCTATCATTATAAGGTACTCCTTTCATCCATCATGAGACAACCTCCTATTCATTCACCATAAGGAAACCTCCTACCCATCCTTGACGGACCTCGTCCCATCCATGAAGGACACTTCTAAATCCAATCCATAAGCACAACTACTATCCATCCCGGAAGAGCACCTTCTATCCGCCAAAAAGTGGAGGATCTTTCTTCAACTGGGTGGTGGCATGGGACCGTCTAATGGGATTGTGGTTGGGTTTCATGTTTTGCCAAATGTTTCCATTGTTTGATCTATTTAATTGAGGGTGTGGATTAGGGGCCGATATTTAACAAAGGATCCAAGTGCTGGTGCATTTTTCCCCGATACAAATTATCTGATCTACGGTTATGGGAACGGTGGTTCGGATATTAATATCAGCTCCTGTAATCTGGTTCTATTGCTTAGTAAAAGAAGATCTGGTCTGGGGTCTAATAGTAATACAGATGTCTGTATGGGGTCGATATTAATCTAGAGGTCTGGTCTTGGGGTCTATCTTAATAGAGAGGTCCTGGTCTGGGGGTCTGATTCTAATGTAGAGGTCTGGTCTGGGTCTAATGTAATACAGAGTCTGGTCTTGGGTCTGATTTAATATAAGTCTGGTCTTACGGTTCTATTAGTATTATGTCTGATCTGGGTTCTGTTATTAGTATCGGTTCTTGGTCTGGGGTCTATAGTGAATATAAGGTCTGGTCTGGGTCTAAGTATTAATATATACTCTGACCCCTGATATTAATCTAGAGGTCTGGTCTACGTCTATTAGTAATATAGAGGTCTTATCTGGGTCTGTTATTAGTATATGGGTCGGGCTGGGTCCTGTTATTATATAAGGGTCTGTCCTGGGTCGTTATTAGTATAGGGGTCTGGTCTGGGGTCGGTTATTAATATGGGGTCTGGGGGTCTGTTAATTAGTATAGGGTCTGGTCTGTGTCTGTTTTTAGTAATAGGGGTCTGGGCTGGGTCTGTTCATAGTCTAGGGTCTGGGCTGGGGTCTGTTATGAGTCATAAGGGGTTCTGGGCCTGGATCAGTTATTATATGGGTCTGACCTGGGGTCTTTTCTTTAGTATAGTGGTCTGGTCTGGGGTCTGATATTAATACAGGTCTGTTTGGGTCTAATAGAATATAGGGTCCGGTTCTGGGGTCGATAATAATATAACGGTCTTCCTCTGGGGTCTGATTAATTCCAGGACTTGTTTTGGGTTCGCAAATTAATGTATAGCCTAGCCCTGGCCCTGTTACACATCCAGCACTGGGTGCCCTTGCACATCCAGCCTGGGGCCGCTGTGACACATCCTGCGCTGGGCCTGTGACAACTCCGGACTGGGGCCCTGTGGCACATCCAGCACTGGGCCCTGTGACACATCCTGCCCGCTGTGGCCCTGTGACAAACACAATGCCTGCGCTGGGGCGCTGTGGACACTCCAGCGCGGGGCCCTGTGAACACACATCCAGCTCTTGGGCCCTGTGACACATTTCCTGCGCTGTGGGCCCTGGACACTCCAGCACTGGGCCCCCAGTGACACATACTGCACGTGGGCCGCTGTGACCAATCCTGCGCTGGGGCCCCTGTGACAGCATCAAGTCCTGCACTGGGGCCCTTGACACATCCGCACTGGCCCTGGACACATCCCGCTGGGGCCCTGTGACACATCCCGCTGGGCCCTGTGGACACATCCAACTCTGGGGCCCCTGTGACACGCCAGCGCTGGGGCCCTGTGACACACTCCAGGCTGGGGCCCTGTGACACATCCCCGCGCTGGGCCCGTACACATCCTTCGCTGGGGCCCTGTGACAACATCCTGCGCTGGGGCCCTGTGACACAGTCCATGCGCTGGGGCCTTGACACATCCACCGCTGGGGCCCTGTGACCATCCTGCCTGGGGCCCTGTACAATCCTGCACGGGGCGCTGTGACCATCCACACTGGGGGCCCCCTGTGACACATCTTCGCTGGGGCCCTGTGACCACCTCCTGCGCTGGGGCCCTGTACCCATCAGCGCTGGGCCCTGTGAACACACTCGCGCCTTGGGCCTGTGCACATCCCCACTGGGGCCTGTGACCATCCGCGCTGGGTCCCTGTGACACATCTGCACTGGGGGCCCTGTTACACTCCACAGTGCACTTTGACACAAAATCAGGGCGTCCTATCCTCTCTGGGGGCCCTTTGACACATCCTGCTTTGTCCCTGTGACAGCATCCAGCCCTGGCTTCCCTGGTGCACACTCCTTGCTGCTTTGTCCCTGTGACTACATCCAGCTCTGGGGCCTGAGACCATCCAGCGCTGGGGGGGCCCCCCCTGTACACATCCTTCCGCTCTGGGGGCCCTGTGACACACATCCCTGCGCTGGGCCCAGGGGCTTCCAGGTACTTACATGGGCCAAGTAAAAAAATCCATTAAATATTGTGCCGCGCCTGTATAGTTTCAGTCCTTCGCTGCAGTCCTGGAACGTTTTCCTATATGTGACCTAAATTGTAATGAGACGATCAAATTACAAAAATAAACCGAGTCAAATATACATTAAACATCAGGAAGCCCAATAACATTAACCCCGGGGGGGCAGGATAATATCACAGCCGATGCGTGCCATTAAACCGCAACAAATCCAACAACCAGAATAGACAAGCTGGCACGAGTTTCCACAAATCCCGCGTTTGTTTTAAAAACCATATTGTTGTGAAAACGAAAGAAACTCTGCAAATTCTGGGAAATTAAAAAAACAATCTTTATTGTTTTTTTTTTTTCGTATCAGAATCAAAAAAAACCCTTCTGGTGAAGGACGGGAACTTCTGAAACCCTCCTAATTTAACAGGTTGGAGGTCCCGGCGGCACCCGCGTCACCCGTCATTGTGGGCAATGCGGTATCTCCTTGTTCTGCAGAATGGAAATCTACAACAAATGAACAAAGTTTTTTCATCAAAATACTTCAAAGATTACAAAAATTGCACACAATTACCCCAAAACTCACTTTCTGCACTTAATTTTGGTACAATCTTTGCAATATTCCTAAGCAGGCCCCTGGAGTCTATGAGTGTCGGGCCATTCATTGGCACCGGTCCTTATTCCTCGGAATATTCAGAATTTTAGACCCGTATCTTCATGGGAAATCCCTTAAGATCACACCTTAGCCACACCCTCTTTACTAGGCATAAGTAGCTATACCATTTGTCTAAATATTACGTTATTACAGTCGAATCTCAATAAATCTCTTTTATGGATACAAACCGTGCATCTTGCTTTGCATGACATAACTTAATCCCCCTCAATCTGGCCTGGGAACACCCACTAACTGCCCCTAATGTCCCTAGTGTATGGGAAAATTGGTGGAAACCTCGCCCATTTTTTAGCCTATTGGACAATCCCATAAAAAGCACAGTTGGATAGGTTGGCTTGATCTTCATGGAACCATCCCAGGCAGATTATTTTTCCTCCCCGTTGGGAGTGTGGCTTTGTCCTCCATGTAGACGCATCACATAGCAGATTTGTTTTCCCAGTTGGGAGGTGGGCTTTGTTCTCTCCATGTGACCAATCAACAGAGCAATTTAGTTTTACCACAGTGGATAGGTGTTGCTTGGTACTCAGGTAGACCAATCACAAAGCAGATTTCGGTTACCACGTTAGGAGGTGTGGCGTGTCCTCCTGGGGGGCCAATCACAGAGCACCGTCTGTTTACTACTGTGGTTATTCTTGTTGTTTTGGGTAGGACACCTAGAAAACATGGGGAGAAGACAAAAATTTGCACTCAAGATCCTATACCTTGACAAAATATGACCCTCATGTTTCCCCCGGGCTTTCAATTATACTCCCAAAACTCAGATACTTGGCAACCCACATTATTTGGTCCACCTGGAAACACAAATACTTAAACTGAAACACCACCCTAATGATGAAATGAGAGGCACATGGATCCACTCAGCTCATTTACGACATGGTAAACTGGTTCTGAAGCCCATATAGGGGACCTAAATGATAAAGATAGGTGTTTCCTTCGAGTCACTTTATCATCAATATATTCGGCTGCCCAAACATTTGGCCATCGAACCCAAGGGTCTACAGTACCATTCTATGCGAAGTTTTGTCTTCCCAAATACTTAAAAAAAACGATTTTTTAATCAATTGATCCCCCTCCCGCAAAAACAGACTTATAACAATTAGTGACAAAAAACAAACAAAAGTTCTGCCCAAAAAGTTGGCGGCAGTCTGAAGTCGGCTGATTCTGAGGGTTAACCATTGGCCCCGCGCACTTTCTGTGCCTTTGCTCATGTGGTGTGCTGCATCTCTCACGCTTAATGTGGTTCTTTTGGACCTCTGTTATTAGTGAGTCAGAAAAGAAGAAGCGACGATGACAAAAGCCAATAACATGGGATTATTGTCAGGTTTAAATGACGAATTCCTTCTTTGTCCGCAATGTGACATATGACCACAGAAAGGGTAGGTTTATGATTGAGACTGTAGTGCAGAGGATGATGAACAAGGTGATTGCCGCTATTACTGCAATAAGTCCAGGAAAGACGGGTTTGGAATATTTTTAGTAAAATTTTTTTAAAAACATTATTTTTTTATGGGAATTGTTAAAATTTCGATAAAAACTGCTGCCATTGGGATTTTTCATTCACACCATTTGCCCTAAATATTGCGATATGTTTGGAGCAGTGAAATACTATGTGGGTTGCTGAAGAGAGTCAACAGTACAGGACTCTGCGCCTGCACCACTCTATCTTCAGTCCAGAGAGTCACCAATACGTCCTATATCCACCAGCAGTTCCCAGTGAAGATTATGACGTGGTGGTCCTACATGACACGCCCCTCCATTCACAGAGAGTAAAAACTAAGATAAGGGAGCAATTGAGTGAGAGCCATGGTACCACCCTGGGTCAAAATCCATAAAAATAAAAATTTTGTCAATTTGGACAGCGGTCATACCAACCAACAAACCTTGGTACGGTTTCGGTTACGAGTTCCAGCTTTAGTTATTTTATTGGGCCTCGGCCAGAGATGATAACAATCGTCATAACATCTTGGGACAAAACAACACATGGTCCTATAAGCTCACTATGGATTCGCGTATTTAATTTAGGGATGACGTAACTCTCTTCAGAATGATTAGCTCTTTTGGAGTTGAAACTCTCACACACCCTGGAAGTGCATTTTTCTCAAACCTTCAATGGTCCCCCCTTTTCTCAACATACACCACTCAAAATCTCCATGTGACTTGGTCATGCTGACCCAACAAGTACAGACCCCCAAATAGGGGTCCATTCCAGCTAACTCCTCCTACCGGTCAAAAATTACTCTCGCCCTAACATCTTACCTATCCATATGGAGTAGCCCTTGTGACTGAGATTCCAAGCTACACCACTTTACTGACTTCGCCACAGTGCACTCGGTATAACGGCTTGGGCCATCCAAATCCGCTAACCGGAATGAGGATCTAACGCTCTGCAAACAAATGGGAAACCGTCCCAAGCACCAGCAGTATAAAACCCTGGAACAATGTGGGAATGTTACACATTCGATTTCCAAAAAAGCACAAACTAAAGGACGGAGAAAACTGTAGCTCATGTTGGGAAAGAAATGAAACACTTGAATCCGTGCGACGCTCAAGTTGTCAACATAGGCATCACAGATTATTGGATACTTACGAGGTTAACCCTCTATGTTGACAATAAAAAAAGGAGAATTATTGGAAACAGTTTTGACAAATTTATTTTTGCTAACTCTAACTTTGGAGTACACCCCTGGCCAACAGATGGCCAATCAAAGTGACACAGCTCGCAAATCAGCAAGATCAACGAGAACCAAAGGCGTCTACAGATGTGTCCATTGCATTTCTTCCAAACAAAGTTAACTTTCAGTATTTAATTTAGAATCACAAATGTGCCGTGCACTGATTTTTATCCTAATATCGTAGGTTGGGCAAGCCCTGCAACCATCCAGAATCCATTGATATAACCATGTAGAAGTAGTAAACCAGCCAAAAAGATTCTTCTTCTGCTACTGTGTCTGAAAAGACTTCCCTGAGGCAAAGTTACATTATACGGCCGTGGTCCAACTCTCCGCACAAAATGTTAAGGCAGGCCTTGAATATTCAGCTTAGGTAATCCCGATACTTTTCTTCCACCATTTTTAGAACCTCAGTGACTCTGATGGAATACCTTGAATATAATCCAAAAACCATAAGAATCCGATGGTCAACCAAGTTTCTTTGTTCTTTTTCTATTCCGGAAGGCTCCAACGTTTGTTGGAAATCTTATCGGTATTGTTCAGCATATAAAACTAACCTTCAAAAACAGGACAAAAATGGCTAAAAAATAGTATTACCTCAAATCCCCAACAACCTCCCCAATCACCTCTACGATCTACTTCCCTGGTTTCCTCCTCTCAAACAGAAATGACCACAGTGATGGCCTGGACTGTGCTGGAACTGGTGGTGAGGCCGAGCAGAATAGAGATTGTTGGGGATACAGGAACGATCAATTAACAGGGAATTTATTAACCAATTATTTCATTTTTTTGGATTTATCCGATGGACCCCCTATGAGATTTCCAAAGATCATGGATCCCTACGAACTAACAACAGGACCACAAGAAACTCAAAACAATGTGACCAGTTCTGTATACTGACGAAGGACCCACCACCGTCTAAAAGTGGTAGAATGAAAATAAACACAGATCGGGCTCCGACACTTCTTCTGCGAACTGATCAGCAATAATATTTTAAAAGTGAGAAACTTGGATCCTCTGCAAAATAAACTGATGCAAGTGATTCAGAAGAGATGAGAAAACCGAGGCGAGTAGTGTAAAGCTGCAATGGGGGAGACGTAGAGAGGGCCCCCCATCATCCTCAACTTCTCGCTCCTCCCCGCCCCCACAACACTGAGGTTTTTTGCCACTTCCTGGTCTCTTCCTCTACTTACTTTGGGCTCCATCCCTTACACTGCTGACACAGACCAGGCCTGGCCGGATGTGACATTTGTTGTTGTTTTTTTGCTATTTTCTCCAGCTTAGTATGAAGACATCTACAATGTGTATGAATAGTTATAAGTCTCCTAGGACTAGGAGATTAGTGTTGCTCCTGACCTGATCCTCATGGAACACAGTGCCCCTTTGCCAAAGAAGATGACCCCATTTATTGTAAATCCTGCACAGCCGGGAGGTTCAATGACTTACCCATGATGATTATAGGGCATGTCTACTATGTAGGGGAATAATTTGGAGCATCTCCTATAAATCGCTGGTTCACGGCACAGTCTGTCTGTCCCTCAAAGAAGTGTGAACTGCGCCGAAAGTATGGAAACTTCCCTTGCATTGTTTGTGTCGCGGTGTAAAGTCAAGAGGTCACCACCAATGACATTTTTTTGCCTCGTGGCAACAACAGATCCTAAAAAAAACGGGAATCACCTTATTAAAGACCAAGGAAGACGTGATACGGAGAGAAGAGGAACGGTCTAATCCTCTGGACCAATTTGGATGACAATGGATCATGCTATAATGAGATGGGATGAAAATAGATTGGATTCATGTCTAACTTGAGTGGAGTCTGGATTCTCAACAACCTGGACCCTGTGGTGTTACAAGCTTCACCTTCCCCACAAGAGACCAGCCATGCCCGTAGGAAGAGTCTAGAGTGGTCAAACAGAGATTGGCCAGATGGATAAGTTAACCGAATTGTTCTGCGTCTTAAGATGCTGAACAATAGATTTCCGATTAGAGGATGGACTTTGATGGAGTTTTGATGTTATCAATTAGACTGTTGGAGGAATTGGATGCATTGGATTATGATTAAGAGATTGGATTTGCTAGATTGATGTAAATAAATTAAATGAGAACAACAGAATTGCCTTTAGATTTAGTGGAAGCCCGTTTGCTTGGATCAGATTGTTTGGTTTGAATGAGGTCAACTGAATATTTGCAGATTGGATGGACATTGATTGATCGATTGCATACAACTAATTGGATAGATTGGATTGATTGAACTGGACTAGATTGGCTGAGAAGCATTGGGTTGTTGTCTTGGGTAGAGTTGAGTGGAGCTGGTGCTTGGAGAGGTCAGTACCTACCAATTATGAGTGTCCACCTGCAGGACTTGGCCTTGCAGATTCTGTAGCCCGAATCCTTGTGTTCCTCCTCTGCCCGCACCATGAGGACATGTTCTGGCTGCTGTATTCATCTGTCAGGGAGACATCGCTGCCCTTCATCTCCGCCTATCTC
Source organism: Engystomops pustulosus (assembly GCA_019512145.1). Lineage (NCBI taxonomy): Eukaryota > Metazoa > Chordata > Amphibia > Anura > Leptodactylidae > Engystomops > Engystomops pustulosus. The sequence continues at coordinate 11,429 of WNYA01000598.1, forward strand.
TCCTCTACATCACCTGCATTGCCAGTCTACCCTACCACCAGAGGGGGAGCCAGATGTGAGCCCCGCCCCTCCGCAGATCGAGATGTGACTACTTATGGGACTTTAAGTGTACATTGCATTCACAAACTCAGAAACGTCCAATCAAAAAACTTTAGTGGGAAAGCTGTTGTGGGAGAAACAGAGAAACGCTGAACCACAACATTCCACGGAGAAGCGAACCCCCCGGCAGATTGCCTTCACACCCTACACAGAAGGCCAAGTAAGCATGTATATAATAAACTAAGGGAAGCACCAAATTATAAAGTGATAATGCCAAGGGGGCGGGGCCAATCCCAAGGAGCTAAATGTGCACTAATTACATAGGTGTCCGGGATAGAATACTAGTGGACTGCAGGACCTCCCAAAGGTACACCATATTCAAACACACCTCTTTATATATTTAGGGGTTCCCAGATGTCTGCCTAAGCCGCCTCCACCATCATATGAGGTCTGCGGGGCAGAACCCCCAATGGTGGAGCTGTATACATATAATATTGTTGGACCATCCCTATGTGGGAGCGTATAGCATATATATGTAAGGACATCCCCTAGTGGGAGGCTGTATACATATATGTAAGAACGTCCCCTATGGTGATCTGTATAACATATATATGTAAGGACGAATCCCTATGGTGGAGCTGTATACATATATATGTAAGGACATCCCCTAGTGGTGAGAGCTGTATACGATAGATCTTGTAGGACGTCCCCTAGTGGTGGAGCTGTATACCTATATATGTAAGACTCCCTATGGTGGAGCTGTTATACAATATATGTAGGACACCCGCTGTGTGGAGCTGTATACATAATGATGTAAGGCAATCCCCTAGTGGTGGACTGTATACATTATAGGTAAGGAACTTCCCCTAGTGTTGGCGCTGGATACATATATAGATGACATCCCCTAGTGGTGATCTGTATACATATATATTAAGGACATCCCCTAGTGGTGAGCTGTATACATATATATGAAGGCCATCCCCTAGTTGGTGAGCGTATACATATATATGTAAGGACATCCCCTAGTGTGGAGCTTATACAGATATATTAAGGACTCCCCTATGTGGGAGCGGTATACATATATTTACGACAGCCCCTAGTGGTGGTAGCTGTATACATATATATTAAGGAACATCCCCTATGGTGGAGCTGTATACATAATCTTAAGACGGTCCCCTAGTGGTGGACTTATCCAGTTATATGTAAGGACGTTCCCCTATTGGTGGAGCTGTATACTATATATGTGGACGTCTCCTAGTGTGGAGCTGTATACTATATTGTAAGGACGTCTCCCTAGGTGGTGGAGCTGTTAAATATATATTAAGGACGTCTTCCTAGGGGTGGCGCTGTATACATAATATGTAAGGACATCCCCCGGTGGGGGGAGCTGTATCATATTATTTAAGATTCTCCTATGGTGGGCTGTATGACATTATATATGTAGGACCATCCCCTATGGGTGGAGCTGTAACATCTCTATCAGGACTCCCCTATGGTGAGCTGTATACATTATATGTAAGGACTCCCCTAGTGGTGGGCTTGTATACATAGATAGTAAGGACGTCTCCTATGGTTGAGCTGTATCATATATATTATCGGGCGGTCCCCTAGTGGTGAGCTGTATACATATATAGTAAGGACGTCTCCTATGGTGGAGGCGGTATACATATACTGGAAGACGCCCCGCGTGGTGGAGCTGTATAGCTATATAGGTAGGACGTCTCCTATGGTGAGCTGTAAGACATAATATGTAAGGCGGCTCCTATTGGTGGAGCTGTATACTAAAGTAAGACATCCCCAATGGGGAGCTGTAGAACATAAATGTTAAGGACATCCCTTATGGTGGAGCTGTATACTATATATGTAAGGACTCCCCTAGTGGTGGAGCTGTATCATAATATGTAAGGACTCCCTATGTTGGAGCTGTATACATGATATGTAAGAGACGTCTCCCTATGGTGGAGCTGTATAACATATATGTGGGCGTCCCCTAGTGGGGAGCGTCATACATTATATTAAGACATCCCCTAGTGGTGAGCTGTCTACATATATGGTAAGGACGTCTCCTAGTGGTTGGGCGTATACTATAATGGTAAGGAACGTCCCCTATGGTGGAGCTGTATATAATTATGTAAGGACGTCCCCTATGGTGGATCTGTAATATATATCTTAAGGACGCTCCCCTAGTGGGGGAGCATGTATATATATACTATGGTAGGGACGTACACCTAGTGTGGACTGTATTATATATATGTAACGTCCCCTATGGGTGGATTATCATATCTAATGTAAGAGCGTCCCCTAGTGGTTGTAGCTGTATCCATATATTAAGTGCGGCTCGTTTGGTGGAGCTGTATACTATATATGGAAGGACGGGCGTCCCCTATGGTGGACGGTATACATTATATATGTAAGGCGTCTCCTAGTGGTGGAGCTATACATAACTATATGTAAGGGCGTCCCCTATGGTGTAGCTGTTACATATATTATTTAGGACACCTCCCCTATGGTGGAGCGTATACATATATATGTAGGACTCCCTATTGTGCACCGTATCATATTATGTAAGGCCATCCCCTATGGTGGAGCTGTATACATATATATCATAGGACGTCCCTAGTTGTGGAGCTGTATACATATATATTACGGACGTCCCCTAGTGTTGGAGCTGTTACATAATATGTAAGGGCTTCTCCTAGTGGTGGAGCGTAGCCTACATAATATTGTAGGGAGTCCCTAGTGGTGGAGCTGTATACATATAGATTAAGGGACATCCACATGGTGGAGCTGGTATACATATATATGTAAGGACGTCGCCTAGGTGGTGGACGTATCCCTGAATATGTTAAGGGGACCCCTAGTGGGGACTTGACATATAATCTGTAAGCGTCTCCTAGGTGTGAGCTGTAATCATATATATGTAATGACGTCCCCTATGGTGGAGCTGTATACCTAATTGTAAGACGTCTCTAGTGGTGGAGCTGTATACATATATATGTAGGACGCCCCTATGGTGGAGCGGTATAACATATATATTTAAGGGCCTCCCTAGTGTTTGGCTGTATACATATATTGTAAGGGCTTCTCCTAGTGGTGGGAGCTGTATACACTATATGTAAGGGCGCCCCTATTGGGGGAGCTGTAACAATCTATGTTAATGACTTGCTCCTAGTGGTGAGCGGTAAACATATATATGTAAGGGGTATCCCCGAGTGGTGGACTGTATACAAATAGTGGAGGATCTCCCCTAGTGGTGGAGCTGTAATACATATAGATGTAAGGACGTACCCTAGTGGTGGAGCTGTATCCTATATAGTAAGGACGGTCTAGGGGTGGGACTGTATCCATATATTAAGACGTCCCCCTAGTTGGAGCTGTATACATATATATTTAGACGTCTCCTAGTGGTGGACTGTATCATATATATGTAAAAGGACGTCGCCTATTGTGGAGCTGTATACATATTTAGTAAGGACATCCCCTAGTGGTGACTTTAACCATATAGTAAGGACCATCCCCTAAGTGTGGACTGTTACATATATATGGAAGGACGTCCCCTAGTGGTGAGCTGTATACATTATATGTAAGGACATCCCTATTGGTGGAGCGGTATACATAGATATTAAGGACGTCCCCGTAGTGGTGGAGCGGATACATATATCTTAAGATGTCCCCTATGGCGGAGCTGTATCCATATATGTAAGGACGTCCCCTATGGTGGAGCGTATACATAGATATTAGACTCTCCTAGGTGAGCTGTATACAATATTATTAAGGACGAGCCCTAGGGGGAGCTGTTACCTATAAATGTAAGGACGTCCCCTATGGTGGACTGTAACATATATGTTAGGTTCCCCCCCCTAGTGGTGGAGCTAGTCTCATATAGTGTAAGGGCCACCCCTAGTGGTGGAGCTATATCCATATATATGTAAGGGCGTCCCCTAGTGGTGGAGCTGTCTACATAATAATGAGACGTCCCCTGTGGTGAGCTTGTATACATATATATTTAAGGACGTCTCCTAGTGGTGGAGCCGTATACATATATATTAAAGGGACGTCCCCGAGTGGTGTAGCTGTATCAGATTAGAAGGGTGTCCCCTAGTGGTGGAGCTGTATACATATATATGTAAGGGAATACCCTATGGTGGAGCTAGGAAACTTATATGTAAGGCGTCCCCTAGTTGGTGGCGCTGTAGAACATATATATGTAAGGACGTCCCTAGGGCGGAGCTGTAGACATAGATATGGGAAGGGACGTCCCCGAGTGGGGGGCTTATACTTAATGTAAAGGACGTCCCCTATTGGGGACTGGATACATAGATATGTAGGGTTCCCCTTAGTGGTGGAGCTGTATACTATAATGGTAAGGAATACCCTATGGTGGAAGGCTATATACATATAATGTAAGGCGTCCCCTAGTGGTGGACTGTATCATAATATGAAGGGACGTCCCCTAGTGGTGGAGCTGTATCCTTAAGGTCCGGGCGTCTCCTAGTGGTTGAGTTATAATATATATGTAAGGACCTCCCCTCGGTGGAGCTGTAATACAAGATAGTAGTACGGACATCCCCTAGTGGGGAGCTGTATACATATATATGTAAGGATGTCCCTAGTGCGGAGCTGTATACATATATATTAAGGACGTCCCCGTATGGTGGAGCTGCTATACTATATATGTAAGGACGTCCCCAGTGGTGGGAGCTTATACTATATATGTAAGGATGGTCCCCTAGTTGCGGAGCTTTAGCCTATAATGTAAGGACATCCCTAGTGTGAGCTGTAACATAATAATGTAAGGACGTCCCTAGTTTGGAGCTATCATATATCGTAAGGACGTTCCCCCTAGTGGTGGAGCGGTCTCTCTATATGGAAGGACGTCCCCTAGTTTAGGACTGTTACATATATATGTAAGGACGTCCCTATGGTGGAGCTTAGACATATATATGTAAGGAGTCCCCTAAGTGGAGAGCTTATCCTCTATATTAGGACGTCCCCTATGTGGAGGCTGTATACATATACTGTATGGACGCCCCTAGTGGAGCTTATACATATATATGTAAGACTCCCCTAGGTGGTGGAGCTGTATACATATAGTTAAGTACAATCCCCTTAAGTGGTGGGCTGTATCATCTATATGTAAGGGCATTTCTCCTAGTGTGGCTGTATACATAAGATGTCAGGCGTCCCCTAGGGTGGACTGTATACATAAGTATGTAGGACTGTCTCCTAGATAGGTGAGCTGTATAACAGATATTGTCAGGAGGTCTCCTAGTGGTGGAGCTGTATACATATATATGGAAGGACATCCCCTAGGTGGGGGAGCCTGTATACATATATGTAAGGACGTCTCCTAGTGGGGGAGCTGTATACTAATAGGGAAGGACTCCCCTAGTGGGGGAGCTGTATACATATATGTAAGGACGTCCCCATGTGAAGCTGTATACATAGATATGTTTATGACAACCCCCCTATGGTGGTCTGTATACCATATAAATGTAAGGACGTGGTCCCCCTATGGTGGGAGCTGTATACATTTATGTAAGGCATCCCCTGTGTGGAGCCTTATACATTATATGTAGGGCGTCCCCTATGTGGAGCTGATACATATATTGTAAGGGAATACCCTATTTGTGGAGCTATATACATAGATATGTCCGGACATCCCTAGTGGTGAGCTGTTACATATATATGAAGGACGTCCCCCAGTGGTGGCTGTACATATATATGTAAGGGTTCCCCTAGTGGTGGAACTGTATACATATTCTGTAAGGGTGTCCCCTAGTGTGGAGCTGGTAATACATAATATGTAAGGGTGTCCCCTAGGGGGGAGCTGTATACCATATATATGTAGGGTGTCCTATATTGGTGGAGCTGTACCGAGATATTAAGGACACACCCCTATTGGTGGATCTGTGTACATCTGATTAAGGATTCCCCTAGTGGTTGGAGCTGTATACATATTAGGTAAGACTCCCCTATGGTGGAGCTGTATACATATTAATGTAATGACGCCCCTAGTGTGACTGTAACATATAATGTTAAGGACTCTCCAGTGGTGAGCGGTTACATATATATGTACGGGAATCTCCTATGGTGGAGCTATATCATATATATTAAGGGCGTCCCCTAGTGGTGGAGCTGGATACATTATCGGTAGGACGTCCCCTAGTGTGAGCTGTACATATATGTAAGGGAAATACCCTAGTGGTGAGCGTATACCTATCTATGTAAGGCGGCCCCTAGTGGTGAGCTGTACATATGATGTAGGGCGTCATCCTAGTGAGTGAGCGTAGCCTAGATATGTAAGGACTCCGAGTGGGTGGAGCGGTATACTATATATGTAAGGAATACCCTAGTGTGGAGCGGGTATACATATATATGTAAGGACGTCCCCTAGTGGTGGAGCTGTATCCATAGAGATGGAAGGACTCCCCTAGTGTGGAGCGTATACAATATATGTGAGGACGTCCCTAGTGGTGAGCTGCTACATATATATGTAAGACGGCCCCTAGGGTGAGCTGTAACATGTATGGAGGACGTCCCCCTAGTGGTGAGCTGTATACAACACTCACCGGCCACTTATTAGTAAACCCTGTCCAACACGGCCGTTAAACACTTATTCTAAGCACTAATCACATGGCGGCGCTCATGCAATTTAGGCAAGTAACAGGGTCAAGACAACTCCTGCAGGTCGCCCGAGCAGCAGTATGGGGAAGAAAGTGAGTTGTGGGCCGTTGAACGGGGTAGGGGTGGGGGTGCCAGAGGCTTCTGAGAGTCAGAAACGGCGGATCGATGGATGGCACCTCAACCACGTCGATGGTTTACAGAGAAGGGCCGAAAAAGAAAAAACAGCCAGTGAGCGGCATAGATCTGTGGCGGAAATGCATTGTTATCCAGAGGTCAATGAAATGGCAGACTGGGTTAATCTGAGAGAAGCAACATGGACCGCAAAGCGCCACCCGGTACAACACCCAAGTAATGCAGAAGAGCATCTCGAACCACATAAAACGTCCACGCTGAGCAGAGGGCGACAGCAGCAGAAGACCACACCGGGTGCCACGCCTTTCACTAGAAAGGAAACTGAGGGCACATTTGCCAAGCTCAGCGAAAGTGACAGTAAAAGGAAGTTTTTTGACAAACGTGCCTGGCGATGAGTCCCGATGTCGGCTCGACCTTCTGAGGTAGGTCAGAATTGTGGCGTCAACAACATGAAAGCAGGATCCGCCGGCCTTGTAGCACGTCCGGCTGTGGTGGTGGGGGTCCATGGATCCATCCGGCCTTTTCTAGCGAGTCAGCTGGTGGTGGTGGTGTCTGATCCATCCTGCCTTGTATCAGCGGGTCAGGCTGTGGTGTGGTGTCATGGATCTATCCTGCTGTCTCAGCGCTCAGGCGGTGGTGGTGGTGTCCTGATCCATCCTGCCTTGGACAGCGGCTCAGCTGGTGTGTGTCATGGATCCATCCTCCTTGTATCAGCACGGGCGCTGGTGGTGCGGGTGGTGTCATGGATCCATCCTGCCTTTATCACAGCTGGCTCCGCGGTGTTGCGGTGTCCATGGATCCAGCCTGCCTTGTATCACAGCGTTTCAGCTGGTGGTGGTGGGTGTCCATGGATCCCATCCTGCTTTTATCAGCGCTCAGGCGGGTGTGGTGTGTCATGGTCCTCCTGCCTTGTATCAAGTAAGCGGCTCAGGTGGGGGTGGTGGTGTAGGATCTCCTGCCTTGTATCCGGTCAGCTGGTGGTGCGGTGTCATGGATCCAATCCTGCCTTGTATCAGCGGGTCAGGCTGGGTGGTGTCATGGATCCATCCTGCCTGGTATCAGGCTCAGCTGTGAGTGGTTGTGTCATGGTCCACCTCCTTGTATCAGCGGGTCACTGGGGTGGTGGTGTCATGGATCCATCCTCCTTTTATCAGCGGGTCGGCTGGTGGTGCTGGTGTCATGGTTCCATCCTGCCTTTATCACGCTCAGGCTGGTGTGGTGGGTGTCATGGATCCACCTCCTTTGTATCAGCGGCTCAGGCTGTGGTGGTGGTGTCATTGTCCATCCTGCCTTGATCACGGGTCTGCGGTGGGCTAGTGTCGGGATCCATCCTGCCTTGTATCACGGGTCAGGCTGTGGGGGTGGTGTCATGTGTTGGATATTTCTTGGCTCGCTTTGGGCCCCTTGGTACAAATGCCACAGCCTACCTGAGTATTGTTTGCTGGCCATGTCCATCCCTTTATGACACAATTACCCTGTAACCTCTGATGGCTACTTTCACAAGATAATGCGCCATGTATAAACTGGAATCACTCAGACTGGTTTCTTGAACATGACCAATGAGTCACTGGCCACAAATGGCCTCCCAGTCACCCGATCTCAATCCTATAGAGAGCATCTTTGGGATGTGGTGGGAACGGGAGATTCGCATCATGGATGTGCAGCCACAAATCTGCGGCAACTGTGTGATCCTCATTTCAATATGGACCAAAATGTTGAGAGCTTCCATCCTTGTGTATCTATGCCACGAAGATGAGGCATTTCTGAGGCAAAAGGGGGTCCAACCAACCCGTTACTGATGTGGACCTAATAAGTGCCGTAGTGTATATATGTAAGGACTTCCCCTAGTGGTGGAGCTGTATACATATATCTGTCAGGACTCCCCTCGTGTGGACCTGTATACATATATAAGTAAGGACTCCCCTATTGGGCTGTAGAACATATATATTAAAAGACATCCCCCTATGGTGGAGCTGTATCATATAGAGGTAAGGACGTCCCCGTAAGTGGGGAGCTTGTTACTAGATATGTAAAAGTCCCCTAGTGGTGGAGCGGGTATACATATATATGTAGGGCCGCCCCTAGTTGTGGAGCTGTATACTATAATGGAAGGACGTCTCCTATGGTGAGATGTATACATAGATTGTAGACAATCCCTAGTGGTGGAGCCTGTATCCATATATAGGTAAGGGTATAGGGACGTCCCCCCTAGTGTGGAGCTGATCCTATATTGTAAGTACGTCCTAGTTGGGTGACTGTATACCATATATCTATAAGGGCGTCCCCTGTGGTGTAGCTGTATACATATATAATATAAGGACGTCCCCTTGTGGTGGAGCTGTATATACATATTATTTATGACGTCCCCTATGGTGGAGCGGTATACATTTATTAAGGACTCCGCCTATGGTGAGCGGTATACATATATATGTAAGACATCCCCTAGGGTGGTGGTAAGCTGTATACATATATATGTAAGGACGTCCCCTAGTGGTGACTATATACATATTATTAAGGGGACGTCCCTAGTGTGAGGAGCGATACATATATATGTAATGGAATGTCCCCTAGTGGTTGGAGCTGATACATATTATGTAAGGGCGCCCCTAGTGGTGACGGTCATACAGATATTAAGGAGGACGGCCCCCTAGTGGTGGAGCTGTATACATAATATTAAGGACATCCCCGGGGGTTGGACTTATACATAGATATGTAAGGACCCCTATGGTGGACGCTGTATACATTATAGGTAAGACGTCTCCTAGTGGGGGAGCTTTATACATATATAGGTAAGGCGGTCCCCCCCTAGTGGTGGAGCTTTATACATATATTGTCGGACTCTCCTAGTGGTGAGCGTATACAGTATATATTAGATTTCCCACTAGTGGGACTGTATACATATATATGTAAGGACATCCCCTAGGTGGAGCGGTATACATATACATAGTAGGGCGTCCCCTAGTGGTGAGCTGTATACAATATATATGTAAGGACTGCCCCTAGTTGTCTCTTGAGCCATATATATGTAAGACCTCCCCGAAGGGTGAGCTGTATACAGTATAGTAAGGGTGTCTCCTAGTGGTGGAGCTGTATCCATATAATGTAGGGCGTCCATGGGTGGAGCTGTATACATATATATGTAGCTCCCCTAAAAAAAGTTGGTTTGGGGGTGGAGCGGTATACATATTATATGTAGGACATCCCCTATGTGGAGCGGTATACATAATATGTAGGGAGGACTATCCCCTAGGGTGGAGCTTATACCTCTATATGTAAGGTGTCTCCGATGGTGGAGCTGTACATATATATTCAGGACGTCTCCCTATGGTGGAGCTTTATACATATATATGTAAGTCATCCCGATGGTGGAGCTGTTCACATATATATGTACGACGTCTCCTAGGGGTGGCTGTATACATATATATGTAAGACGTCCCCTAGTGGTGTAGCTGTATACATATATAATGTAAAGGACGTCCCCGTAGTGGTGGAGCGTATACCTATCTAGGGTGAACGTCTTCCTGTGGTGGATGTATACACTATATTAAAGGACGTCCCTAGGTGGAGCCTGTATACATATTATGTAATGAACGTCTCCTAGTGTGGGCTGTATACATATATATTGTAAGGACTTCCTCCTGGTGGTGGAGCCTGTAATACATACTATGTAAGGACACCCCCTAGTGTGGAGCTGTATACCTATATATGTAAGGTTGTCCCATGGTGGAGCTGTATACAGTATCCATTTAAGGACCCCCTAGGGGTGAGCTGTATACTATATATTAGGTGTCCCCGAGTGGGTGGAGCTGTATCCATATATAGTGTAAATGACATCCCCTAGTGGTGAGCTGATACAATATATTTAGGAGGGCGTCCCCTAGTGGTGGAGCCTGTATACCATATATATTAAGGAAGTCTCCCAGGTGTGGAGCTTATAATATCTATGTAAGGCATCTCCCTAGTGTTGGAGGCTGTATACTATAGATGTAAGGACGTCCCCTAGTGTGGAGGCGGTATACATATATATGTAAGGACGTCCCCTAGGTGGAGCTGTATACATATATATGTAATGACGGCTCCAGTGGTGGAGCTGTATACCTATATATGTAAGGGCATCTCCTAGTGTGGAAGCTGTATCATATATATATAAGACGCCTCCTAGTGTGTGGGAGCTGTCATACATATAATGTATGACTCTCCTCGTGGGGACTGTAAACTATAATGTTAGAGACGTCCCCTAGGGGTGGACGTAACATATTATTAAGGACACCCCCCTAGTGGTGGAGCTGTAACATATATATTAAGACGTCCCTAGTGGTGGGAGCTGTATACATCTTAGTACGGACATCCCCATGGTGTAGCTGTATACATATAGATGTAAGGACGTCCTCCTATGTTGGAGCTGTATACTATATATTAATGACTCCCCTAGTGGTGAGCTGTATACCTATATAGTAAGGCACACCCTAGTGGTGGAGCTGGATCTATTATGTAATGGAGCGTCTAAACTAAGATGGTCGGAGCTGTATACATATAATGTAAGGACGTCCCCTAGTGGTGGATCTGTTACATATATATGTAAGGAACAGTCCATAAAATGGTGGAGCTGTTCATATTATTGTAGCAACCCCCAGTGTTGGACTGTCATACATATATATGTAAGGGGCATCTCCATGGTGGAGCTGTATACATATATTGTAAGGGAAAAAAAACGTCTCATAGTGGTGAGCTGAATACATATCTATGTAGGGCAATCTCTAGTGTTGGAGCTGTAATACATTCTATTGTAAGGATCCCTAGTGTTGGACTGTATACATATATATGGTAGAAACAATGGGAGTGTGGCTGACATCGACCCTAGTGTGGAGGCTGGTATACATATATGATTTCAATGGCTCCCCCTAGTGTGGAGCTGTAATCAATATATAGTAAAGAACGTCCCCCTAGTGGTGGAGCTGTTACATATATTGTAAATGACGTCCCCTATGGTGGAGCTGTTACAATATATGTAGACGTCCCCCTAGTGGTGGAGCTGTATACATATATAGGTAAGGAAAAAGGACTGCTCCCTAGTGGTGGAGCTGTATACATATATATGTAAGGGCATCCTCTAGTGGTGGAGCTGTATACATATATATTTCGGACATCCCCTAGGGGGAGCTGTATACATAGGTATGTAAGGACATCCCTAGTGTGAGCTGTATACAATAGATATGTAAGGGCAATCTTCCTAGTGGTGGAGCTGTATACATATATATGTAGACATCCCTAGTGTGAGCTGTATACATATATATTACGGATTTCCCCTAGTGTGGAGCTGTAATACATATCTATGTAAGGACTTCCCCTAGTGTGGAGCGTATACTATGATTGTAAGTACATCCCTATGTGGAGGTATAACCTATATAGTAAGATGTCCCCCTAGTGGTGGAGCTGTATACATATATATTAAGAGACATCCCCTAGTGGTGGAGCTTATACATATATATGAAGGGACGTCCCCTATGTGGAGCTATACATATATATTTAATGACATCCCCTAGTGTGGAGCTGTATAATATCTTGTAAGGGGATCTCCGATGGTGGAGCTGTATACATTAATATGTAAGGACGTCCCGCTATGGTGGAGCGTATACCTATATAGTAAGGACGTCTCAGTGGTGCAGCTGTATACATATATATTTCAGGACGTCCCCTAGTGGTGAGCTGTATACCTATATATGTAATTACGTCTCCTCGTGTGGAGCTGTAGACATATATATGTAAGGGCGTCCCCTAGTGATGGACTGTATACATATATGTCAGGCCGTCCCCTATGTGAGCTTATACATATATATGTAATGACACCCCTATGTGGAGCTGTATACATATACTGAAGGACGGTCCCCTATTGTTGGACTGTAATACATATATATGTAAGGGATTCCCCGAGGTGGTAGCTGTATACTATATATGTAAAGGACTCTCCTATGGTGGACTGTATAATATATATGTAAGGGGTCCCCTAGTGGTGGAGCTGTATACATATATATGTAAGTGACGTCCCCTATGGTGGAGCTGTATCCATAATATGTAGGGAATCCCCTAGTGTGGAGCTGTATACATATATAGGTAAGACGTCTCCAGTGATGGATCTTATACATATTATATAAGGACTCTCCTAGTGGGGGAGCTGTATACATTTATGTAAGGACTCTCCTATTGGTGGATCTGTATACATATCTATATGACGTCTCCTAGTGGTGGAGCCCTGTCTACATATAATATGTAAGGACAATCCCCTAGTGGTGGAGCTGTATACATATAAATGTAAGGACTCTCCTAGTTGGAGCTGATACATATATATGTACGACATCCCCCTATGGGTGGAGCTGTAGACGATATATATGGAAGGACGTCTTCCAGTGGTGAAGCTGTATACATATATATGTAAGGTCGTCTCCTATGGTGGAGCTGTAACATATACGTAAGGACGTCCTCCTAGGTGGGGAGCTGTAACATATATATGTAAGGACGGTCTCCGTGGGAGCTGGATCCATATAATGTGGGGTCGTCTCTAGTGGTGGAGCTGTATACATACATCTGTAAGGACGTCCCCGAGTGTGGAGCGTATCATATAATGTAAGGACGTTCCCTAGTGTGGAGCTGTATACATATATATGTAAGGCGTCCCTAGTGTGGAGCTGTTAACATATATATTAAGGACGTTCCTAGTGGTGGAGCTGTATACATATATGTCAGGGTGTCCCCCTAGTGGTGGCTTTCATCTAATATGTAAGGACGCTCCCTAGTGTGGAGCTGTAGACCTATATTTTAATGGTAATCCCCTATGGTTTGGATCTGTAACATCTATATGTAAGGACGCCCCTAGTGGTGGAGCTGTAACAATTATGTAAGGAAGTCTCCTATGTTGGAGCGTATCATATATATTTAAGGACGTCCCCTATGGTGAGCTGTAATACATATATTTAAGGACAATCCCTACGTGGTGGAGCGTTATACATAGATATGTAAGACGTACCCCTTAGTGGTGGAGCTGTATCCATATATATGTAAGGACGTTCTCTAGTGGTGGAGCTTATACTTATCTATGTCAGGACGTCTCCTGTGGTGGAGGCTGTATACATAATTGTACGGACAATCCCCTAGGTGAGCTTATACTATTATGTAAGGACTCCCTAGTGAGCTGTATACATATATATGTTCAGGACAGCCCCTAGTGTGTGACTTTATACATATATAATGTAATGGACGTCCCCTAGTGGTGGAGCTGTATACATTATATTAAGGACGTCCCCTATTGGAGCCGTAGAACATATATATGTAAGGACTCTCCTAGTGGTGGAGCTGTATACAATATATGTAATGACGGCCCCTAGTGATGGAGGCTGTATACATATATCATGTAAGGGCGTCCCCAGTGGTGGAGCTGTATACATTCAGATCTGTAAGGGTACCCTAGGGTGAGCTGTAATACATATATATGTAAGGAACGTTCCCCGAGGGTGGAGCTGTATACATATATAGTAAGGACATCCCCTAGTGGTGGAGCTGTTACATATAATATAAGGACGTCCCCTATGGTGGAGCTGTATACATATATATGTAAGCACCGCCCCATGGTGGAAGCTGCACAAAATCCCTAAGTGTGGGGCCTCCCCCTTTGGTGCAGGGTTATTATTTATATTACGAGAACTCCCCCTAGTTGAGGACCTGTAGAAGAAACCTATAGATGTGTTGGCGCCCCTCAGTTTTATGTATGGAAGGCTCCCCCTAGTTCAGGCTTTATATTAAATGTATATGGAATATTTAAGGTGAATGTAGAACAGTACTACCGTCCTGATGAGTCATGAGATGTGTCGGTATCTACAGTTAGATCCCCTGGATTCTGTATATCCTCCATGTGAGGAGGTACGGACCGTATGAGGTGTGGGAGGGTCTGGATGTTTGGTCAGGAAGCTTGCAGTCCCTGGGACTGGGGGCCCATATACACGACATGGAGCAGGTAGTGTCTGTGCTGGTGGCGCTCCTCCGGGATCAGTACACAGCAGTGACATCCTCCCATCCTGCCACCCTAATGTGAGTCACCCCTCATATCCCGGTGACCCCCTCAGGAATGCGGGTGAACATAGGTGGGCCCAGTGGCGTGTTAGAGCCCCTTGGGATGGGAGTAGCACTAATTACCCAGATAGAGGACAATAATGGGAGCACCTGCCTCTCCATTGCCTGATTCCCACAGGATCCATTAATATAGTCACGCACATGTGCAGACGGTTCTGGTAAAGTCACCCAACTAGCACCCATTCCCCCTCCGGTCCCCCCCCCCCCCCCCCCCCATCACTCTGGGACCCTGATATTTCTTGGATTAGTCCAAAGATAGAATTCACCAACAGCGCACATCAGAAACAGAGGGATCAACAACTCAACGTCCTGCCTCGGAATAATATATAGTCGGTTTATATACCATAGAGTTCTGGGTCTCTAATATATAGATGGTCTGGGTCTAATAATAATATAAGTTCTGGGTATAATAATAATAAGAGGTCTGGTATAATAATAATATATAGGTCGGGGGATAATAATAACAAGAGTCTGGGTCTAATAATAATATAGAGATTGGTCTAATAATACTATAGAGGTCTGGGGCTAGATAATATAGAGTCTGGGAGTCATTTAATATGAGGTCTGGGGTATAGTATAATATCTAGGTCTGGGGGTCTAATAATATATAGAGGTATTGGGTCTAATATACTATAGAGGTCTGGGGTAAATAAGAATAAATATATAGGTCTGGGTATATATAATATATAGGTCTGGGTTCTAATAGATGTATAGGTCCTGGGTCTAATAACAATAAGAGGTCCCTGGGTTTTTTTTTTTCTATAATAATATAGAGGTTTGGGGTCTATAATTAATATATAGGTCGGGGTCTAGAAGATATAGAGGTCTGGGGTCTAATCATGAAGGAGTGCTTCATGGATGGATAGGAGGTGTCCTTCATGGATGGATAGAAGGTGTCCTGTATGGATGGATAGGAGGAGTGCTTCATGGATGGATAGGAGAAGTGCTTCATGGATGGATAGGATGTGTCCTTCATGGATGGATAGGAGGAGTGCTTCATGGATGAATAGGAGGAGTGCTTCATGGATGAGAAGATGTTTGAGACGGGAGTCATGAGAATTTTATGTTATAACTTTTTTACTCTGCGGATTTATTTCGCAATGTTTTTCTTTTTTATGGTTCTTGGATCCGGTGGGTCTGCAGGAAACGTCGGTTCTTGTGTCACTGCAGTTTCCTGTCCTCTCTCAGGTCCTCTTTTTGTGATCATGTGATCGGTGTGGCATCATTGGGAAGGGTGTTACTGGGGAGGTATCTACATGGGACATTTCTCAAGATACTGAAATACGAGGAGACGACTTGCTCCATAGTCACAATCAGCTGAAATGTTGTTATTTCAGCTGCTAAATCAGGACTTTTGACAATTTTAGCCTTTAACCCCTTATGAACTGGACTTTTTGGGTATTTTTGAATCAAACAGTTAACAACACTGTTCAAAATGAACACTACCCAAAAGTAGTCTATTTTTAACCCTTACAGTGTGGGATGGACGCCTTTCGAGAGGAGCATTTTTAGACACACTGCACAGACAAATGTATTTGAAAACTGTAAATTATTTTTTCATGTGGAATCCAGTAAATATTTTTTTAAAAATTTTAACTTTAACGTGACCGTCTTTTTATAATTGGACAATGTCATATTTTTTTCTAGTCAAAATTTTAATTATTTATGCATTGTCCTAGAATTGAGTCATTTTGATGATGTCACCGGGATCGGGGTCCCTCTTTGAGTTTTGTTCTTGAACCCCCAGACCATTTTATCGTATTCCTACTCTCTGCTGTGTTATTATTACTCCCTGTAATTGTCACATTTATTTTTCTGAACTCATTGGACAGTAAAGAAAAACAACATAAATCATGTAATAAAACCTAAATATGGTGTAATTCCTCCCCCGAAATGTGTCCATCAGAGCCGCTCCTGAGCTGCTGACCTTCGGCTCTCGGTGGCACGCGACGCCTTTCATCGATGTCTTTTTCGGTATCGGCTTTGGTGGTTGTGACTCTATTCATAGAGGGGATAACTTCCTCCAAATACTAAACTCCGACCCTCTAGGAAGTGCATGCTGTCGGTGTACCTTGTGCTGGACCTTGGTGAGTTAAAGGAAAGTTGTGTTTTTGAAACACCCTGTGGGCACCGGGTTAGGGTGTTACTTACCCCGCTTCAGCGTCGTCCCGAAAGTGTCCATGATCACGGGACCACGGTGCCCAATCAGGGGCCAATCACTTGTTTCATATCACTGAGCCCCGATGAGGCTTCTCATTGGCCCCGATCCACTAGTGAGAGTGTAAGCAGAACGACGACGACGGAACTTGTTTTTTCTCTGCCGACAATTTTTTCTTCTGAAAATCCCCTTTTAACTTTTAACGTAAACTCCGATAACGTAAAGTGTCTATAGGACGTATCTGGACCATCTTAGTGTCCTGGTTCTTCGGTGTTAAAGGAATTTTACAAATCAGAAAACCTCTCAGTGGACGGTCATGGACGCACGTTCCCCTCAGCTTCTGGTCCTGAGTCATTGCCAACCATGTCCATGTGACCCCTAAAGCCGGTGATTTGTGGTCATGGGACCTCCTCCTGCCCTGGCCAGATTTGGCAGTAGAGAGACAAAGGGGCAGTACCAACAGAGGTCCAGAGGTGGTTGGGCATTGTTTTCACCTTACCACGACCATTGAGGGGTCTTCTATGTATCCCCTTCCTCAGATTGAACAATTGCCTCACCGTGGCAGGAAGCAATGGAGCCGGAACAACTCAGGGGCAAATCAGGAACCAATGTAGACATGAATGGGCCACCAGGATCAAATGGCAGCCTAGTCACACACTGAGCAGGAGGACAGCGGGGGAGCAGGGAGCCGGGAGGACGGCGCTGACCGCTTTCATCACCATACTAGTTGGGGGCAAGGGCAGTTGCCAGGGTTATGGTGTAGGGGGGAGATGGCTAAAGTCTTAGAGATGGTAAAGAGGCACAGGAGTTGAGGCACCACACAGCGCTCCTAATATTTTCGCAGATACAGTTTATAAGGAGCGCCCCTTTAAGCCTGCAGCTCGATCTGTCGGTTCCTGAGGCAGCTGAGTCTTCTGTGTGTTTATGAGCAGTGGCTGCGGTCACAGCTGCGCCCTGTGGTTACGGGGTCTCTTATTGTCCTGCACCCTGACCGCACCCCCTCCCCACCCGGTGGCCCCCGTTCTGTTTCGATGCAACTTCTAAGCGTTTGATCTTTCTAAGTCTTGCTAAAAATGAATCATTCAGCATTAACCCCCAAGATGCTGGGAGGAGGCTGCTGATGCACACAAGGACTATATGGCGGTATTATGTAGCATATATGTAGATGTATACTTTCACTATATGGTGCTATTAGGCTGCATTAGGTAGTTTTCGTATGGAAGCTTTATCTCATACACAAAGTATATGGCAGTATTATGTATGAAGTATATGGCAGTATGTAGGGTATATATAGAAGTATTATGTAGGGTGGATATGGCAGTATTATGTATGAAGTATATGGCAGGATTATGTAGGGTATATATGGCAGTATTATGTAGGGTTTGTATGGCAG